>PVHP010037834.1:0-17185 GCA_004024765.1 Zapus hudsonius | reverse complement strand
GCAGTGCCCACGTGAAACCAGATGCACAAAGTTGCACATGCATCTAAAGTGTTTGCAGTGGCAGAAGGCCCAAGCATGCCCATCCTCTCTCCCTCAAAGAAGTAAATAAATATTTAAATAAACAAGCTGGTCTTTCCTTGCTGATCTGAGAGAGCACAGGGAATGTTCCAGGAGGATGAGGGGCAACAAGAGAGAGAGAGGAGGAAGAGCAACCAAAGGGGAGTAGAGTGGTACCAAAGGGAGCCAAACTTGCCCTGGCAGAAGCTGGGAACAGCTGAAGGGCAGGGTGGGGTGGGACCCAAGTCACAGCCTGGCTGAGATGGCTTGTTGGCCTCAGGACTTGGGACAAGAGCTGTTGGGATAAAAGGCCCAAAGAATGATCTGAGCTCCGGGCAAGCCAGGACTTTGCAATGTGAGTCTTTGCCCTTTTTGTCTAAACAGTGTGACCTACTGTTCCTTGAACTTGAACAACATTATTGCTGCTCTGAACCTCGTCTGCCTGACCAGATGGGCCAGCAGTCAGTGGGCCAGACAGTTGGGCAGGGAATCCAGAAGAAAAGGTAGTGGAGGACTGGAGGCTAGATCGAACTGAGTTAGAGAACTCTCCTCTCTCCATCCCTCTCTTCCAGTGCTCATCACAATGGCAGCAAAGAGAACATTCCCTGCCCTTCTGTTCATCATGAAAGGCCTTCACTCCGGTCTTCCTGCCACATAGCGTGCTCTTCCGGTTGGTGACCATTCGGATCTCACCAGGGTTTTGCCACCTCCTGGATGTCCTCCTGTTCCCTGATTGGGTCAAATCCCAGTTCCAGCTGCTGCCCTTCCCAACACTTGTAAGAGCTGCCACCCTATACTCATTTTAATGCTATTTGGTTAATACTCCTTGAACACACTGCAAACTCCTTGAGAGGGGCTGTGTCAGGTCTCTCCACCCTTCCTGCTCTGCAGAAAGCACTTGCTCAACAGCTGAGGGAGTGAAGGAGGGAGGCTGAAATTGCTGTAAAATTTCTGGATTAGGCCCTAACAACTTGTTTCATCTTGGCCACTTTGGACTTGAATTCGAAAGGTTTGCTTCAAAGTTAGCTTTCTAGAGCCTTCCCCACCCCCCTAAGAGCTAGCTCCCCCTTAGACTCCAGGCCACTAAGCTCTCACCGGGCAAGCAGGGGTGAGATGCTTAGCCCAGCGGGTTTGTAGGGCTTCCAGGCCGGAGTAGAAGGAATGCTGGTTACCCAGAACTTCTAAGAGCTGCTGCAGGTCAAATGCTACCTCTTCCTAGAATTCTTCCCTGATCCTCTTCCCATTGGACTCATTATCTTCTTCCAGGAACCTTCTATGATTTGTAACTAGAGGATTTTTTAAGTGTGATTTGTTGCCAATTTTCTCTCCCCCGCTGGCCAGAAACCCATGAGTTTGGGGATGGTGTCTGCTGGTTCTCTCTGACAGGCCAGTGTTAGCACAGTGCTTGCTCACGGGAAGTTTCAATAAACATGTGTTGGATGGATAAGTCCATGTATAACATATGGAGAGGCTGGCAAGCCCGGAGAAAGCAAACAGCTGGGGTCAAAGGAGGGCTAAGAGCTGCTTTTTAGGGGCCTTCTAGGAAGTGCTTTGCATTCCTGATGCTGAGGACTAAGGACGGGACTGTGCATGCCCAGAGCTGGAATCTGCCCTGCACTCAAGGCTTTCTGGGCTCTTGCAGCAACAAGAGCTTGGGTGGTAGGGAGAGATGAGTGGAAGCTCAGAAGCTTGCCATTTTCGCATGGGGAATACATGAACGGGGAGCAGCCCAAGCACCCCCCTCCCGCCCACCCCACCCTCCTGGGCTCCTTGGACTCACTGCTCCTGGCTTCTACCAGGGAATCTGGCCCCGATCCCATCCCATGCCCCTCACACCATCTGAAGGTCTTTCTGCTGAAGTCCACCCCTTCCCTCCCCCACAGGGGGTTCCTGTCACAGCAGGAATTCATACGGATTGAAACGAGCAGCTGGGGCAGTCTGGATGGGAGGGTGAGTCCTGGGGAGCAGTGATCAAAGGCTCTGTGTGTGACTGGGAGGGGGAGGGGTGCCTGGGCGCTGGCTTGCCCACAAGTCCAAAGAAATGAGAGAAAGGAAAGAGTCAGACTAGTACGACAAGTAGACAGAGACAGAATGATACAGTTCGGTTGAGAACAGAGAGGAAAGCAGAAATAGAGCAAGACAGAAAGGAGACAGGAAATAGAACATAATGATACTAGGAAATGACTGGAGAGGGAGAGACAAAAATAAAAATAAAAAACCAAGGATAGGGAGGTAGAGAAAGAAAGGAGGAAGAGACGTAGACTAGAAAGAATCACATTTATTCCTTCCTTCCTTCCTTCCGCATTTATTGAACACTGCCTGGCGGTCATGGTGAGGCACAGGGCAGAGCACGAAGACACAAATGGAAGGGAAAACAGAACCTGAGATGCAGAGAGAGAGAGAGAGAGAGAGAGAGAGAGAGAGAGAGAGAGAGAGAGAGAGAGAGAGAGAGAGAGAGAAACTGATACAGACTTTGGGAAGTAGAGACAAGTGGGGGTGGGGACACAGACTGGAGAAAGGAAGCAGGGACAAAAGTCCTACCTACAAGTGGACAGAGCCACTTGGTGTGGGCTCAGAAGGCTCTGGAAGGGGAGGCAGACCTGCTCACACCCTCCCTAGGTAACTTGCCCCTCGGTCCCATCTCTAGCTGTGCTGTCTGCCTTTCTCACAGCTTGAACAGGACCACCAGCCCTTGGACCTTCTTTTCCCTCCAAATCTCAAAGGATGTTCTGACTAACAGCCTCCCCCTTTCCTCTTCTAGCCCCCCATTTCTCTAGTGGAGCCTGAGGTCAGGCTGAAGGAGGGGCTGTAGACAGTAGATAGGTAGAAAAGGCCTCCCTCCATCCAAGGCTATCTTTGGCTCCCACAGAGTCCTAGGGAGATGGGAAAGTGTGCATGTGATCAGGAGAAGGGAGAGAATGAGTGTGAATTTAGCTTCCAAAATAGTTAAGAGTAGGCGTCTCTTCCTCCTGAGGTTTGGGTAGCGGCCCCCAGGACACCAAAACTCCCTGAAATAATGAACGGGGAGGAAGCCATTTGTAGAAAATGCTGAACCCTCCCGCCCCCCAATCTCCTCCCACTTCATCCCAGAGAAAATGCCGCAGGGAAGATGGTGGGCTGGAGGATCAGTCACCTACCCGCTGGTGCCAGGTCTCTGGGCTTGAGAGAAACGCCAGTCGGTGTTGGGCGGGGCTTGCTGTGGAGAAAACAGAGGGAAAGTGGCTGAGTTCTCGGCAGCTTTTGGGGGGGGGTCTCCTAAGTCCCTGGGGATGAGCCCCGAGAAGTGGGGAGTGGGCACACAAGGGAAATGGGCTAAGATGGGAAAAGACAGATACATCTCCAAAGATGTGGACCAAAAAATCCCGAGGTAAAAAGAAAACATTTTATCTGAGCACAGTGACAGTCTACATTTCTTTGCTGAATGAAGAAACGGTCTCTTTCCCCACCCCCGTTTCCAGCCTCAGAACTTCTGAGCCAAAATTCAAGACTATGGATGGGGGGGGCAGGGAGCCCCCTCCCCCCCAGTGGCAGGGAGGCTGTTAGATGGAATTCTAGCCGCCCTAAAATGCAGTTATTTAGCTCCTCAGCTGGGAACAAAGCATTCGCTCAGCAAGATGGCTGCTGCTCTGGGTAACCCTTTTAGTGCCAAGTTGTGCAATGACACGTCCAGCGACACCTCCTTCAGGATCTTGGCTCTCGAGGACCTCTTCCCACAGCTAGATACATTATTAATTTAGGAATCATGCCAGCCTGGGCCTTTGCAGGGCATCCAAGCCCCGGGATACCTCTCACCCCAGAACTTCATGCCACACAATGAATGGGCTGTGACTAAGAAGAGAACAAGCCTGCTCTGTCTCGGCAGAGAAATGGCTGGGATGGAGCCAGAGGGACCACGGTCCCACAGCCTCCAAACGGAGCCAACTAAGCTCCAGGGCTCCTAAGGGATCTGATCGGTAGTTGTCTTCCACCTGGCAGTGTGTAGGGCTTTACCAACCACTTAATTTCTAAGGCCTTCCAGGTCTGTCCAGGAGGCATGATGGTGTGTATGTCACACACTCCCCTTCATCCAGGTCTTCACAGGTTTCTGTGATGTGCTGGTGACTAATTCTCACACTCACTCCCAGGAGTAGAGTGTGAGCATTACTCAGATGACTCTGGGGAGAAGGAAGACCCGGGACTGCCAATGACTTACACTAAGGTTCACAGGTGACAGTGATGTGAGTCATGAACCTAATATTCCTGGTGCATCAGGAGCTACAGCACCATTCTGAGGCTGCCTCGAAGAAGGGTACAGGGAAATCCAAACCTTAAGTCATTATACTCTTGAAGGCAGGGCAGGGAGCTGGGCCAACCTCTTACAGATGGGAGAACAGGAAGACCAAGTTTGTTTAGTGAGGGCTACTAAGGAAGAGGAGCTCCCAAAGCCTCCATATTTGAGGTCTAACGGGCAAGGAGCCCCTCCCTTGCCCCATCCTAGCAGATGACAACCTTCTCTTGTCCAGCTTTAAGAGGCCCAAGTGTCAAGCCATCCAAAGCACACCGTGGAGTTAAACAGGCCTAGGTTAGACTCTTTTAGACGCTTATTGCTTCCCCTAAACGTAAGCTAGTCACGGGACTTCAGTGCGAGTAGGCAGTAACTATCCAGCAGCAGTAGGTGAGAAGACAAATGAGAGCCAGTTTCTCCAAAGAGGTGTTGTAGTAGGGCTCTCAACCCACTATTAGAAACACACGGGGATGCGGTTTCAGAACATAATCTCATGCAGTACAGACAGGGTATAGATATATTTGAATAGAAGCCCCTGGGGTTGTGGAAACTTGCTCTTTTTATGTTAGTTTTCTCAAATGTGAGGGTACCCCTGGCATCTGGAAGAGGCCATAGCTTTCCATCTGTCACAGGAGAAAGATCTTGTCAAGAGTCTCAAATACTTTGGTCACCCCCAAAGCCCTCCACGACGGAGCCAAAGTGTAGTTCAGAGTGTCCACAGCCTGGGTTCTCCAGGCTCTCACTTTCAGGGAAAGGAAGGGACCTCTGGTGTCCCAGACCACCTATCCTGGCCTAAGGCTTACCTCCCCTTAAGCGCCTGTCCTGGGCTGAGGGGCCACCACCCTGGGTACATGCCCCTAGCACAGACCAGTGGGCTAGCAGGTCATAGAGTGTTGCCAGTCCCTAACCTAGAGCACCAAGTGTCACTACTGAACTCCAGGGACCCCTGCAGCGCTCAGGTTTGCCAGGCTGACTCTCCTGTACAGGGCATGCATGAGAGGGTGCAGAAAGGCCTCTCAGACCTCACTTGGCCCTGGTCAATTGTGACCTGGGACCCTCACCAGGGTGTTCACTCAACCGTAAGTGCCTCTGAGTGGGCTGGGGACAGTCCATGTGAACATGGCAGCCAGTGGTTGGCAGTGAAAGCTGCCCTGTGTGGTGCATTCGTGTGCAGGCGAGACAAGGCGAGGCAAGGGGTACGGGGCCTATGATGGTGGTCAGCACCCAGGTCCCCTGTGAGCCCTGCCACCACACATAAATCCTACCAGCCTCTGTGGTTAGAGCGGGGGTAAGTACAGTTGAGGACAGCAAAATCTTAGATCTTGAGAGTGGGGAGAAAATAAAGAGGAAACCTAAAGATGGTACTGGAGCCAGAGCCCAGGAGGCTTGGCAGGCGGGTCTGTGATGGGCCTCCATGCTGGACACCCAACACCTGCAGAAAATGCTACAAATTCCCCAGAAGCTGTGGGGGTACCAGCCTTTTCTGAGTATGGGTGGGGTTGAGACCCAGCTCCCCTGCCCATAAGTCCCACCCCCACTCAGTGCTGGGAACCCCATTCCCATCCTCAGCTGGCTCAGATTGGGTGGAGAGTAGCCAGCAACCCAGCCAGCTCTCTAGTTCAAAGTCCCTTATGTGGATGGGGCAGTGGCGCTGAGCCCTCACCTGGCTCGGATCCCTCAGCGTATTAGAGCGGGAACACAAGACCTCAGGCTCCAGCGCCAGAGCCGAGGGCTGCTGAACACTGAGGGGTCTGAGGAAAGTGAAGTCACTGCCATCTGAGGCTGGTGAAAAACACGTCCTGTAGCAATGGCTTTGCGAGTCTGTGGGCCGCAGGGTCACCTCCATGTACTTGAGCGTGCCATCTGAGCTCACTTGCAGATTGGGACTAGATTGCTTATAGAATTCCCGGGAGGGTGAGTCCCGGCGCCTGCAGCACTGACCCCCACCCCCGTCCCCATCTGCATGCCCCCGAAGGCACTTAGCTGACAGAAAAATGAAGGTGACTAAGGATAAGAGACTGGTGGCTGCTAGGGCCACAATGAGGTAAAGGGTGAGGTCTGAACTCTCAGGAGGGTGTGTAAGGAAGTCACTGGATTTGGGCATTTCCTCTGCATCTTCGTCTTCCAGAACCAGCAGCACCGTTGCTGTGGAGGACAGCGAAGGGTCACCATTGTCCCTCACCAGGACCACCACCTGCTGAGTATCAGAGTCATCCTCCAGTAAGGCCCGGGCTGTGCGCACCTCGCCGGTGTGTGCAGACACATGGAATAGTCCTGGGGCAGTGGACTGTGGTAACAGAGAGTAAGAGAGCCATGCATTGTGGCCTGCATCAGCATCCACAGCTGTCACCTTGGTGACCAAAGAGCCAGGAGGAGCCGAGCGAAGGAGCCTCTGGGGTGCTGAGAGCTCCCTGTCTGGCCGTGGGTGCAGCACAGCTGGAGCATTGTCATTCTGGTCAAGGACAAACACATGGAGAGATGTGTTGGCATGCAGTGGGGGAGAGCCAGAGTCTCGAACCCCCACCATAATCTGCAGCATCTGTAACAATTCATAGTCAAAGGTCCGCTGGGCAAACACCCTTCCATCCTCAGGGTTGACATACACAAAGGAGGAGGCTGGGGCACCCTGAATCTGACTCCCTACAATTGAGTAGGTGAGTCTGGCATTATCCCCAGTGTCTGGATCTGAGGCTGCCACAGTGCAGAGGAGGGAGCCTGGAGGCCGATTTTCTGGAATATAAGCAGTGTAGAGTTGCTGGGTGAAATGGGGTGCATTGTCATTAACGTCTGAAATGTTGAGCCTGATGGTGAGAGGTGTGCGCAGAGGAGGTGTGCCCGCATCACTGGCCAGCAGCTCGATGACATAATGTGACTTGGCCTCTCGGTCCAAAGGCTGGCTGGTTATCAGTGAGTAGTGGTTCTCGGAAGGCTTAATCTGAAATGGCAGGTCTGGAGAGATATCCAGGCTCACGTCCCCATTTCTACCCGAGTCTCGGTCCCGCACATTGAACAACCCCACTACCGTGCCCACTGGTGTGTTCTCCAGGACAGGGTTGACCAAAGAAGCCAGGAGTACCTCAGGGGCATTGTCATTGGCATCCCCCACATCCACTTGAATCACACAGTGGCCCTCCATAGCTGGCTGGCCCTGGTCTCTGGCTCTTGCATGGATTTCATAGAAATTTGACTCCTCAAAGTCTACTGGACCCAAAACATGGATTGCTCCACTGCTAGGATCCAGGCCAAAGAGATTTCTCACTGCCTCAGGTGTATGGTCTCCAAAAGAATAGTCTAGTTGGCCATTGGTGCCCTCATCTGGATCGGTGGCATTGAGTCGGAGCAGCAGGGTACCCACAGGTGCATTCTCTGGGAGACCCACACGCAGAACCGAGGCCTGGAAGGTTGGAGCATTATCATTGATGTCCAGCACAACGACAGAGATGAGGCTGGTCCCTGAACGAGCTGGGGTACCCCCGTCCACAGCAGTGAGCACCAACTGATGTCTTGCCTGTGCTTCCCGGTCTAGCTGCTGCTCTAGCACCAGTTCTGGGTACAGTTTCCCATCTTTTAGGGTCTTCACATTCAGAGAGAAGTGGCTGTTGGGGCTGAGAGTGTAAAAGCTCACAGTATTGGTGCCCACGTCTGGATCCTGGGCACTATCCAGGGGGAATCGGGCCCCAGGTGCAGCTGATTCAGAGATGCGCATCTCTCTCTCAGGAGTGGCAAAGCTAGGAGAGTTGTCATTGAGATCCAGGATCTCTACCTCCACACGGATGAGTTCCAGGGGGTGCTCGGTCACCACCTGCACGGGCAGCAGGCAGCTGGTGCTGGCTCCACACAGGCTCTCTCGGTCAATCTTTTGATTCACTGCCAAAGTCCCACTCATCAAGCTCAGAGAAAAATAGCGACCATTCTCCTCAGAGCCCAATCGCAGACGACGGCTCAACAGATCAGTCATCTTTAAGCCCAGATCCTGAGCAACATTCCCCACCAGTGTCCCAGGCTCAGACTCCTCCACCACAGAATAACGAAGCTGCCCAGACACCCAGCCCCAGCAGCACAAGGACAACACACACAGCACTTGCCATTTCCCAGAGAGCTGTGGAAGTATCTTGAGTCCCATGACCCAGAAGTCCCTTCCTGGAGAGTAAGTGTGCTGTCTTGTCTCCAAGGCAAGACCAGGGTTTGGAATGTAGAAGCTGAAACTGCTTATGTCTCCTTCCAGACTCAGAAAAACTGCTCCCGTGGTTTTCCTGCCTGCAGCCTTTCTTAGTCACCAACTGGCGGGGGTGGGAGGGGGAGGGGAGTTAAATGGGAATGGAGCTAGGGAGCTGGAGGAGGAGAAGCAGGCAGGAAAAGCAGATCCCCCACCTCGGCTCTGAGTTTGATTGGCCAAAAAGTCTGTCTGCTCTCAACCAATTATGAAGTCTCCTCGGTCCTGGAAACCTTGGGAACAGGCGCTGGAAATGTGCTACAGAAGCCTCTTTCCTCCCCACTCATTTCAAGCCACAGGTTGATTCAGCCCCCTTGGCAGCAAAGTTTGACAGCTCAGATGGTGGCTCAGGAGGACAAAGTGCCACACAACTCCTTAGTGTTCTGTCCCAGCAACTTCCTGCATGACTTTAGGAACTTCCACTACTTTGCTCAAACCAGCAAACTTCTGTCCTTATGGAGAGAGCCCGTGTTTCTCTCTCCTTCCCCATCCCCTTTCCTATTGAAAGCTGCCAGGATAGGAGAAAAGACTTGTTAGTAACCTGTGATCCACTAAGGCTTCTAGGAAATTCTTAGTGTCAACTGATGGGTGCAGGACTTAGCTCAGGACGTGGAATGAGCATGCTCACTGATGGAAAGGGAACATTTCTAGGGCTCATGTAGGTTACACCAGGAGAGTGGCCGGAAGCCAGATATGGCCTCTAGGCTTTACAATTCCACTAAATTCAGAACTCTACCTAAAGGTTCCCAGGATGGTTTTCTCTATGGATTCCTTAGCTACGAATCAGTTTTATGACATGAAGTGATTTTACTTTCTGCTTTTCTCCAAAGGCGGAATGAATGAATGAATAAATGAATGAATGAATGCACATTGGTTTCCAGCTTACTACATCCAGTGCAAATCCCAGCAGTGACTTGAGTTCTACATAAATGAACCAAAAGATCTCTGCTACCATTCTGATCCCTTGGATCTCCCCTTCATTGGCTCTCTGCTATGTTTCTTTTGTGTGTAGTGTGTGTGTGTGTGGGGGGGGGTATGTTCATGCCACAGCACAGGTCTGGGAGTCAGGACAACCTCAGGGTGTCAGTTCTTGCCTTCCACCTTGTTTGAGAAATGGTCTCTTTTGTTGTCTGCTACTGTGAACACCAGACTAGTTGGCCCACAAGCTTCAGGATTCCCCTGTCTCTGTCTCTCCTTGTGTAGGTGAATGAACTACACACACTCACCTATGCAATGGGGGATGGGTTCTCAACACTTTTGACCACTGAGCCATTTTTCAAACAGTTCCCTTCATACAGAGCTAGATAATATGAGGCAAAGATTTTAATCTGCTCCTAATCCACTAGGAAATGGTAGCTTAGAGTTAAGTTTCTCCAGAACATGACCACCTCATTAAAAGAAACAGTAACCATCCCTGGGTTTAGCTGATTTCCTGATGCACCCAACTCTTTGTGCACTGTAGGTTCTATGTTACCACATCCCATCAGCATGCTTCCACGATCAGCTGGTTCTTAATAACCAATTGCTTTTATTTGTTACTTTCAATATGAGCATAATTACCCCCAAGTGCTAATCCAAGATAACTCCTGGTGGTTAATACACAATACACTTGTAAAGCACAGCATCTATCGCACAGTTACTACTCACAAAACTGGTGACATCACCATGGGCTCTTACAGGGAGGCCAGTACTCCCTGGGATATGACCCAGCCATATGCCTGGATCAGAATAACCCTCCAGCATTGGCTGAGCCTGAGAAGGTCTCACCTCTAGCCCATAGAGAAGATCAGAGGGTGGACAGCTTGGGCGCACAGGCTCCCCTGCCATGGGTGCACTGGGTGACTTCACCATCATGAAGCTGTCACTCCGAGTGGGTGCAGAAGCCAACGGTGTACAGCCATGTGAGTGGCCTCCCACATCAACAAACTTGATAGGATCATCTGACCCTAGCTGGATTCGCAGGATCCCATTGGAAGGAGGAAGCCCCTCCCTCCTCCGAGATCTGCTGAGACAGGCACAGGTGCCCGCAGGAAAGCATGTCACTCCACAGGCAGCCCCGCGAAGACACTTAGAAAGGAGTGCCACGAAAGAGCCAAAGGAGACAAAGCAAATTGCCACCAGGGACACAGCCAAGTAGAGGGTCAGACGGGATTCTCCTTCCCTTGGAGCAGAAGATTCTCGAAGATCCGGGACAACTGGATGGGTGTCTTCCTCTAAGGATACCAGAAGAGTCACAGAGGTAGAGAGTGGTGGGCTGCCACTGTCCTTCACCACAATGACCAGCTTCTGAGGTGGAAGATCGGCTGGGATGGGAACAGCCGTCCGGACCTCCCCAGCATACCGAGAAACAGCAAACAGGCTGGGATCTGGGGCCTCCAGCAGCTGATAGGAAACCCAAGCATTGTATCCTGAATCCAAGTCCACAGCAGTCACTTTTGTGACTAGGTGGCCAGCACCAACTGATGGAGGCAACGCTTGGGGACATAAGGAACCAGGCCTGGCCCGAGGACGGAGCACAGCTGGGGCATTGTCATTGAGGTCCAACACAAACAGACGAACTGTCACAGTGCTGCTAAGTGGCGGGTTGCCTCTGTCCCGGGCCTGCACCTCAAACTGCAGTGTCTGTGTCTGCTCATAGTCAAAGGATCGAGTAGCATGAACAGCTCCTGTCTGGGGGTTCAGAGAGATGAAGGAAGAAGCTGACACATCTCGATTTCTGGGCTCTAAGAGAGAGTATGAGATGAGTGCATTCAAGCCAGAGTCTGGGTCAGAGGCCGCCAGGGAACACAGCAGGTCCCCAGGGCGATTGTTCTCAGGAACAAACACCTCATGTGACCTCTGGAAGAAAGATGGTGGGTTGTCATTCACGTCTGAAATATTGAGGAAAATAGTCCTGTGGGTACTCAGAGGGGGGTTCCCAGCATCAGAAGCAGTGACCATGATGTCATAACTGGATCTAGCCTCTCGGTCCAAAGGCCCAGCAGTCACCAGGGAGAACTGGTTCCGGAAGGCAGACTTGAGGGCAAATGGCAGGTGGTCAGGAATTCGAAGGCTCACATCTCCATTTGAGCCCGAGTCAGGGTCCTGCACACTGATGAGGGCCACCACCGTGCCAGGTTCTGCACTCTCTGGAAGAGTCCCGAGCTCTGATGTCACAGTGATGTGGGGGGCATTGTCGTTTACATCCAGGAGGTCCACCCTAAGGCTACAATGTTGCTCCATGGCTGGAGAGCCCCCATCACGAGCCCTGACGTCAAATTCATAGTAATTTTCGCTCTCAAAGTCTAGAGGCCCCTGGAGGGTAAGCTTTCCTGTGGTGGGATGCAGGCTAAAGAGGTTCCTCACTCGATCAGGGGTGTGACCACTGAAAGAAAAGGTGACGTTACCACTAGGACCCAGGTCCGGGTCAGAGGCATTGAGCTGGATGAGCGCCATGCCTGCTGGCGCGCTCTCCAACACGCTGATCCTGTAGCTGGATTGCTGGAAGGCTGGGGCGTTGTCATTCACATCCAGCACTGACACTCGGAGCTCTGCGGTGCCAGACCTCGGAGGGTTCCCTCCATCCACGGCTGTCAGCACCAGGCGGTAGTCTGACTGCTTCTCCCGATCCAACGGCTTCTCCAGGAGCAGCTCCGGGACGAGGCTGCCGTCGCTGCGCTTCTTGACGTCCAGGGCGAAGTGCTCGTTGGAGCTCAGCCTATAGCTGCCAATGGAATTACTCCCCACATCTGCATCCTGTGCCTTTTCCAAGGGGAAACGCTGTCCTGGAGGAGCCGCCTCCCCGATTTCCAAGTCCAGCTGCTGCCGTGGAAAGCGGGGGGCGTGATCGTTCACATCCACGATCTCTACCTCCGCTCGGTACATCTCCAAAGGCCCTTCGGTTACAAACTCCAGGGGCACGATGCAGCTGGCGCTGAGCCCACACAGCGCCTCTCGGTCGATGGGGTTCTTAATGAGCAGGGCTCCGCTGTCCAGATCCACGCGGAAGTGTCTCTGGTTCACCTCTCCAGCGACCTGCAGCCTGCGAGCTGAGAGACTCTCGGTGTCCAGCAGGAAATCCTGGGCGACATTCCCCACGAAAGTCCCCTCCTGTGACTCCTCTGGGACCGGGTAGCGGATCTGTCCACAGACGTAACCCAGGTGGCAAAAGAGGAACAAAAGGGTAGCCTCCCGCCAGACCTCGACCCAGCTTCTTACCTCGCAGAGCATCGCTGCCATCCGCTAACCCTCTGCTTGGTCCCGAGAAGCAGGTGAAGCCGACCCGCCCCGACCAGCCAGCAGCTGGAGACACCTTCTCCCTTCCCCGCGCCAGCTCTGGCGCGCGCGGCCCGGCCAGGCAAGGGTTACGCGCCGCTTCTTGGCTGGTGGCGGGGTAGATTTGTCTGCCTTCCGCCACCCGATTGGCAGACGGCAGCTCCTGGGCTCAGCCAATAGGCTGAGCAGAGAACGTCCCAATAGCGGCAGGGTTAATGCGTCGTAGCATTGGAAGGAGAAAAATAATAATAAAATAAAATAAAATAAACCTGCCTTTTTGCCTTCTTCCCGTTCAACCTGCATTCCCTCGACAGGATCATTGCCTCGGTGGAAAAGCCGATAACGTGAATGTAACCCCGTCTTTTGCCCCCCAACACATCCACTCACCCCGCCCCTTTTCGGCGGGGAAAACAGCGACTGCCGGAGCCCTAGCAACCTGCAGGCAGGACAGCCAGTAGCCATTTGAGAATGGTCACTTTGTTCGAGCCAATGTTGTCATCAACCGATTTCCTAAATGAGTAGCTTCCATCCCAGTCTGATCATATTAGAGCGACAGCTAAGAAGGAGCACCTCTCTGTACTGAAAATTCCGCCCCTGGGCATACTCATCTCCGTCTCTGCGGAAAAGGTTCCCACATTTCATGTAGCCAATTAAATTTATGCAGCACGCGTTCTTATTGTAACTGGAGGCTCAGCGGAAACCAAACCTCTCGTATTCCAACCTTAGCTAGTGAAACACTAAATTACCATTCATTGACTTCAAGGACAGTGTGGAATTGGTGGAAGCAGCCTGGAGACTGAGCGATTCCAAAACTAAGAATCGGTGTGTGTGAGAGGTGCCAAGGACTAGATCTCATTACCTGGCAAAATGCTAATATTCACAGATTTAACAGCTTTCTTGAATGGCTGGGATCAGCTACCGACCACGTTGTGACTACAAATCCTCTTTATTTGACACCATGGTATTCATGATATGTTGTTAATTACCAACAGAGACCATTTCAAAAGAACAAGCCTTTCACTTAGCCCCAGGGGACCTCTTGTAACTGGAGATTTGATCTCACCCCACCCCCACTCCCATTCAGAACTCCTAGCAGCCTGGCTACTGCCTTGCACAAGTGCAGAAACATAGCACATTTCACTCTGTATGTACTCGAAAGCTGTAATCTCAGTGGCAAACGTATCAGAGAAAGAAAAATAAACAACCCGGGCTGATCTAGACACGAGATATGCTAATTCATCCAGATCCTTATCATATCATTAGCCAGCAAAATCTGAGGGCTAATCCCCTCAATATTTTCCCTAAACTTTAAAATTAAAAAAATACATATTTGACAGAAAGAGAGAGAGAGAGAGAGAGAGAGAATACAGGTGTACCAGGGCCTCTTGCCTCTTCAAATAAACTTCAGACACATGTGCCACTTTGTGCATCTGGCTTCATGTGGGCACGGGGGAATCGAACCCGGGCAATCAGGCTTTGCAAGCCAGTGCCTTTAACTGCTGAGCCATCTCTCCAGCCCCTTCCCCAAACCTTTGATCTTCAGTAGTACCTTTCTGACTATGGTGAAGTCAACGACCAACATTACAGTGTCAAAGGAAAGGATCTGACATTCTGTGCTCATATACAAATTAAACACCCTATACTCCCATAGGACAAGTGGTGCTGTGTAAATCAGCCTGGCCTCCAAAAGTACTCAAGTCAGAATTCACTGTCCCATCCACCCAGCTACCTTAGGAAGGGGATGGAAGGTAGTTTGCACTCTTTTTAAAAAAATTTTATTTATTCACTTTCAAGGAGAGAGAGAGAGAGAGAGAGAGAGAGAGAGAGAGAGAGAGAGAGAGAGAGAGAGAGAGCACCAGGGCCACCACCTTGTAGGTCTGGCTTATGTGGGTCCTGGGGAATTGAACTGGGGGCCTTAGGCACTGGAGGCAAGTGCCTTAACCGCTGGGCCATCTCTCCAGCCCTAGTTTGCACTCTTGACTCTTTCCTGCCGTTTACTCACTATGTCTTATCAACAGTTCCTGATGATTTTATTGCAACATTTTCCTGGCACTGTGCAGGTTCAAGCATCTACACCCATCAATGTATCACATATTGCACTAGCCTTCTAATTGATCTCTGTCTCCAATCCATTTCACTTATGCCCGTTAGAGTAATTTCCAAAACAAACAAGAAAAATCCCAGTGACATCATTCATACATACATATCATATCATATGTATACCATATATGCCAGTTCACAGTCTGCAAAGACTATTTTACATGAGCTAAAATAAAAATTCCTTGACATGACCTACAGGGATTTCAGTATCTAACTTCACTTATCTGCAAAGACCGTTTTTGTGCATTTTAAGGGTCATTGCTAATGAAATACTCTTAACTCTGCATGGAACTTCCCAGAAAAGCCCCACTTTAGCCCCTTATCCCCTTTACCATCTGACAAGCGTCATCACCACCTCTATGAAGTCTTCTTGATTTCTCCAGGCTCATTTATGTATTTCTTCCCCCTTAGAACTCACTGCTTCATAAAGAATGCAGATCCCCATTAGCTTTTTTGGTTGGTTGGTTTGTTTTTGAGGTAGGGTCTCCCTCTAGCCCAGGCTGACCTGGAATTCACTCAGTAGTCTTCTCAGGGTGGTTTTGAACTCCCCACAATCCTCCTACCTCTGCCTCCTAAGCGCTGGGATTAAAAGTGTACACCAACACACCTGGTGTATCTTTTTTTTTTAATATTAAAAAATATTTTTAGGGCTGGAGAGATGGCTCAACAATTAAGGTACTTGCCTCCAGTGCCTAAGGCCCCAGGTTCAACTCCCCAGGACTCACATAAGCCAGACCCACAGGTGGTGACCCTGATGTTCTCTCTCTCTCAATCTCTCTCTGCTTGAAAATGAATAAATAAAATATTTTAAAAAATATTTTTATATGGCTCAGTAAAGGCACTTGCCTGCAAAGCCTGATGACTGGCCTGCGTTTCATTACCCAGTACCCACATAAAGGCAGATGCACAAATAGGAGGCCCTGGCAGCCCATTCTCATCCTCCCCCAATAAACATATTTATTTATTTATGAGAGAGAAAGATATTTGGACACACCAGGGTCTCCTGCCACTGAAAACAAACTCCAGACTCATACATCACTTTGTGCATCTGGCTTTAAGTGGGTACTAGGGAAGCAAGTGCCTTTAACCACTGAGCCAACTTTACAGCTCTCCTGTTATCTTTTTTTTTGTTTGTTTTTTTGTTTTTTGTTTTTGGAGGTAGGGTCTCCCTCTAATCCAGGCTGACCTGGAATTTACTATGTAGTCTCAGGGTGGCCTTGAACTCACGGCAATCCTCCTACCTCTGCTGGGATTAAAGGCGTGCGCCACCACGCCCGGCTTCCTGTTATCTTTTATTACATGTCTGCCTCCTATGTACTCTGGGTACCATAAGAACAGGGCAGTGTCTTCTCATTTTTCACAATGGCTAGTACATAGGGATGCTAATAAATCATGAGTATTGATATTTCAATAGATACTTATTAAATACTTGCACAGTATCTTATTGTGTGATAAAGGACTTGCAGTTCAGAGAAGAGACTTATCTGAATCTGAACAACTAGTATATACAGTACTATATGTATATTTGCAAGTTCACACTAAAACAAACAAGCATGATCTGTTTTATTAGACCCAGAGCATCATAATCCTACATACCCATGATCTGATCATCTTTTAATATCAGGTATGTGATGATCCCATCTCTTGATTTAAAATTTAAAAAAGAACTTATTTGCAAGCAGATAGAGATCAGACACAAACAGAGAGAGAGAGAGAGAGAGAGAGAGAGAGAGAGAGAGAGAGATTGAAAGAGAAAGAGCGCATCAGGGCCTCCAGCCACTTCAAACTCCAGACGCATGTGCCACTTTGTGCATCTGGCTTTATGTGGGTACTGGGGAATTGAACCCAGGTCTTTAGGCTTTGCAGGCAAGCACCTTAACCGTTGAGCCATCTCTCCAGCCCTTAGATTTTATTTCAAACAGAGTCTCACTCTAGCCCAGGCTGGCCTGGTACTCCCTCTGTAGCTCAGACTGCCTCAAACTCATTGTGCTCCTCCTCCTACCTCAGCCTCCAGTGTGCTGGGATTCAAGGCATGAGCCACCGGGGTATAGCTTCTATCTCTAGATTTTAAAAAAGTTTTATTAAGATTATAATTGGCAGGGCTGGAGAGATGGCTCAGCGGTTAAGGCACTTGCCTCCAGTGCCTAAGCCCCCCCCCCTTCAATTTCCCAGTACCCACATAAGCCAGACCAGGGCCCTTGGTGGCCCTGGTGCTCTCTCTCTCTCTCTTTCTGCTTGAAAAATGAATAAAATATTTTTAAAAAGATTATAATTGGCATACCACGCAATTCACTTAT
>PVHP010037833.1:0-17170 GCA_004024765.1 Zapus hudsonius | reverse complement strand
GAAGGAAGGAAGGAAGGAAGGAAGGAAGGAAGGAAGGAAGGAAGGAAGGAAGGAAGGAAGGAAGGAAGGGGAAAGAAAATCAATAAAAATGGAAAGACAGCAGTTAAAGCTCAGCAGTTAAAGGCCCTTGTTTGCAAAGCCTGCTGGCCCAAGTTCAATTCCTTAGCTACTTACATAAGGTGGACAAAATTGATGCAGTGACAAAAGGCCCTGGCACATCTAGACACATGAACACACACAGCTACAATTAAATAAAATTTAAAAGGATACAATCATGTGCTGAGGGGAATGATTTTAATCACAATGCAGCCAGCACTTATACTCAGAGCCACTTGACAACAAAGCAGCAAGCCCAAAGAGTTACACCCCTCAGCCCAGTCCTCCCCAGCACTCAGTGGGTACACACAGGGGGCTCAAAGAGAATGAAGGTTGGAACAGTTAGGACAGAAGCCAATGACAGCTTCCCCTAAAGGCCACAGCAGTAGGGAAGAGGCTGAAGGGCAGGTTGCCCAGAGGGAGGAAAGGTGTGTTTCCTGGAGCAGAAGTAGCAGAGTCCCAGTTATAGACTGGGAGTACTGGGGCTGGAGGGATAACTCAAGGTGCTTGCTTGCCTGCAAAGCCTAAGGACTTGGGTTTGATTCCCCAGTACCTCCATAAAGCCAGATGCCACATGCACAATGTGGCACATGCATCTGGAGTTCATTTGCAGTGGCAAGAGGCTTTGGTACACCCATACTCTATCAAATAAATAAATAAAAATGAAAAAAAGTTAAAAAGAGGTAACCAAACTAACATATCACAGCAACATGATGACCAAAATATAGTAGTTCCCACCCTACCCATGCTCATGCATACAACCCTACTAAACTCAGAGGATGACAGTGATCGATAAATAAAATAAAGACATGAAAGTAGAAGGGGAGCTGGGGAGATGAAGTGAGGGGGGGACATGCCTGAAACATACAGACAGTAACCCTGGGAGATGAGTGAATACAAAGGCCTCCATCTCTTCAGACAGTCCAGAGACCACCGCAGCAGCTGAGGGCCCTCCAGCCTGCTCATTGGCTCAGACTACAAACCCAAACCCGGGCCTCAGATGTTCCCTCCAGTCCTAGGTGATGGGGAAAGACACAGGCAGATTTTCTGTTCACTTCATATGATGAGCAGTATTCCCAGTCCTGAAGTCCTGGCCTCATAAATGAATTTGCAGTGAATACTGGCAACTAATTTTCTCAAGTCATGACTAAAATGAAAACTCCCCAAGTTTTATTCTTCTCACATTATCTGGTGACTCAGGGCAGGTTGTCATCAATGTCCAATGATTTAAAAGGTCTGGTCTCTAATGGTTCCCACGTGGTCCCGCCTGAAAGACCATCCTTCTGCGGTTAAGCTCATAGCCCAAGAGTAGCCCATATTCAAATTCGGTTGTTTTAATAACTGCTTAGCAAACCCACGGTCTCAAGGGGAGGGGCTATGAGCAAGGAATCTATTCCAGTGAGGATCTTCAGAGACTAGAATTATTAGAAAATCATTTCTCCTTCCATAAAGGTCACTAACTAAATTATAATACAAAACATTTGCTGAATAATAGATGGCCACTCTTGCTGACTTAAACACTCCAGGGATATGTTTATTCATTTCCTATAATTTTATAGCAAATCTCTTTTCTCCAAGTAAAGTTTTATGTGATGCTAATGATGTTTCATAGGAAAATGACAAACTTAAAGCAGGAAGATAAAGCAAATGTTAGTGATAATGTTGCAACTTAATTTGTCATCTTTGTGATAACCTCATGAAGGGGGTGAACACGGAGTACCCCATATGTATACAGCACCCAGGAATTTGGCTCTAATCGCAAGTCAGACTTTTAAGAGCTTCCAATCTAATAGGTAAACAAGCAATTTCAGTACAGAGCCATAGAAGCCGTAGTAGAGAAAAGAGGGTGCTATGACCTACCATTTAAGGTTGTTTCAAAGAATATATGAAAAGTAAGAGATGGATCAGCAGTTAAAAGTAGTTGCTTGCAAAGCCTAATAGAGTGAGTTTGATTCTCCAGTACTCACATAAAGCCAGATTCACAAAGTGGTACATGTGTCTTGGAGTTTGTATGCAGTGACAAGAAGTCCTGGAATGCCTATTCTCTCTCTCTCTCTCTCTCTCTCTCTCTCTCTCTCTCTCTCTCTCTCTCTTTCTCTCTCTCTCTCTCTCCTTCTCTCTCTCTCCCTCTCTCTCTCTCTCCTTGCAAATAAATAGAAATATGAAGACAAGAAGGTAGGGAAGAGGCTCAATCCAGAAAGTTTTTGCCTTTCAAACATGAGGACCTAAATTCAATCCCTAATATCCATGTAAAATTTATGGACATGGTGGTTCATACCGGCAATCCCAGTTTGGGATGAAGCGGGCAGATAGAGATAGGAGGATTTCTCAGACAACCAAATCTAGCCTAATTGGTAATTGGTAAATTTCAGACCAATGAGAGACCGTGACTCCCCCCCACACACACAAAAAAAAGAGGGGCTGGAGAGATGACTTAGCAGTTAAGGCATTTGCCTGTAAAGCAGAAGGACCCGAGTTCAATTCCCCAGTACCCATATAAAGCCAGATATACAAGGTGGCACATGTGTCTGGAATTCGTTTGCAGTGGCTGGAGACCCTGGCAGGCCCATATTCTCTCTCTCTCTCTCTCTCTCTCTCTCTCTCTCTCTCTCTCTCTCGCTCTCTCGCTCTCTCGCTCTCTCGCTCTCTCTCTTCCTTTTTCTCTCTCTTACATTCTCTCTCAAATAAATAAATAAATAATTTTTTTTAAAAAGAGAGAGAGAAAGGTAGGCTGCTTTCCTAAGGAATGACGACGCCCAAGGTTGTCCTCTGGGCTCCACGAACAAGTGCACACACACCTGTACTCACACACATGCGCACAAACACGCATACAAAAAGATTAGATGTGGGGGTAATGATGTGCTGCTGATTTCCTAGGCTCTGCCTTCTGGAGCTATTTATTATTGCTTTGAGCCCGAGGCAGCATATGGTTCATCCCGACAGGAACATACAGCAGAAGAGGAATATTCACTTCATGGCAGCCAGAAAGAAAAGAAAAAAAAAAAGCAGAAGGATCCAACATTTTTTCAAAGCCTTTCCTCCTCTGGGCCACTCCTGCTAAAGGCTCTTTCCTTTCCAGCAGTGCTACAGGCTGGGGAGCTGTTCCTGCAAAGCCACAGGAAGGAGCGAGAGAGCTTGAAGCAAGGTGCTCTGAGGCTTGAACAGAGAAGCCCACATGAGAGTAAGGTTTAGACAGAGGATTTAACAAGATCAAGATTAGGAAACAGGACTGGAGAGATGGCTCAGAGGTTCCGTTTACTCCCTGGGCAAGCATGAGGTCCTGAGGGGGCCTGAGACCACCAGTTTCAATCTCCAGATCCCATGTAAACAGCTAGGAGTGACCACATGTACCTATAACCACAGTCTCTCAGGGGAGGAGACCTGGGAATTGTGTGAGCTCTGCAAGTTCTGGAATCAGTAAAGAGACTCTGGCTCAAAACAAAAAACCCTGTGGAAAAGAGAGTGGGAGAGCCAGTCAACTCTGCTCTAGCCCCTGGGCCAGTCCACACGCACACACGCGCGCACACACCAAAAACAAACATTAGGAAACCATGCAGAAGGGCACAAATCAAAAAGACACAATTGGTGGTACAGGTGGTGTGGGACCCTGATGAGAAACACAGAGGACATAGGGTTGAAGGAAAGTTGAGACTGGTCTGAAACCCCGATTATCTCATCCTGAGACCAGAAGGAGTTTGGCCACAGTCTCCTTCCCTCCCTAAACTCCAGCCACCTCTTGGGCCCCAGCAAGCCCTGATAAGTCCATGCACTTCAAGGCCTGAATTTATTGAAGTTTACACAATTCAGCTATAAGGTGATAACAAAACCCAGACAACAAAAAAGACCCTCTAGCTTATCTATGCAGCTGGCCCCTGCCAATCCTTTCATGAGACATCCACAGGCCACCCTGCCCCTGCCAATCCCCTTGCTGCTTATCCCCCTGCCTCTCCTTTTCCTTCTAATTAAAAACACCCTCCCCAACTTAATAAACAAGCTGTTCACTGCAACTGTCTCCCGAGAGTTCTTCCTCTGGTTGGCTCACTGCTGTCCCAAGACTCTACCACCCAGCTGCGTGGATGAACTGGGGCGTTATACAATGACCCCCCCCAAGTAATCCACGGACAAGGTGGCAATTGGGGACCTGTCAAAGATGGGCCCAAGAGCCACCATGGTATGTTCCCTATGCACTTTCTAGGTACAAGCAGAGAGATGAGTATTATCTCACTAAATCCATAACACTGCCCTGAAAGAATGGCTGGTGCTCATTTCACAGCTCAGACACCTGCCAATAGCTCCTGCTTTTATTATTCCTCGTCCCACCATCCCCCACCAACTAAAATGTATTTATGTATTGTTTTTTATGGTGCTTAAAAATAGTTCCTGGCATTATTATAGTAGATGTTCATGACAAAGGAAAGCCAGATGGCTGGACAAGGAAAGAGACAAAGGAATGTGCCCAAGATCACCCCACTGGGCTCGTTCTCTACACCCCCCATACTGCACCAGAGTGCCTAGTCTCTGCTGGTCCTTTTGTCTCCCTTATCTCACTAACCTTCAGATGGCCCTGGACTCAGTCATGGGCTGCCTGACTTTTCTACCAACACCCACTTCACTGCTGATTTCACCTGCTCCTGTGGTTTTAATCATTGATTCACACAGTGTGAAGTTTTCTATGGACCCCAGGCCTTCTTATCCAAACACCAACTAAACACCACTTGGAAGTCTAGTGGCACTGCTCCATACATAGCTGTCGCAGTCAGCCACACACCGCTGGGATGAATCTCCAAACCAGGCACAGTTTATGGGAGGAAACGATTTATTTGTAACTATAGATACAGAAGTTCCAGAATGCAAAAGAGGCTGCTCCCCTTTCACAGGTCCAAGCAGAGAGAAAAAACCATCACCAACACCACACACAGAACAGCAATCAGGCAGGAGGGGCAAGGAGAAAATTCTTTCACCTTTATATAGCCCTAGGGTGGGGTCTTGCAATTCTATCCCAGACTTCATGGCTTCCAGAGTCCCTGGAATCTCCTTCCTGCACTGCCCACACAGGAAAGGATGTTTACTTCTACCTCCTTTGAGCTTTTTTACATTCTGCCTCCTTCTGAGAGGCTGCCTTCCTGTGAACATCCTCAGAGACCCACCCAAGATTACTTGAAAGGTCAAGTTGACATCAAAACTTAACCATCACAACAGCCATCTTCATCTCCACTGATGGCAGCTTGGTTCTTCCAGTTACTCAAGCTCAAATCCCTGGTACCATTCTTGCCTAGTGTTTCTGTCACTTAACAAATGCCTACGATGACATCAGAGTGTGTCTCATGAACAGTGTTTGGGGAGGCTTGCACCAGCATGAAGATCGAGTAAAACCAGTGCTTCAATCACTGGTGTGTCAGGAAGTTCCTGAAATGGGACAGCTCTGGGGACCCATGTACCAATCTCTTCAAATACTACTGACAGTGTGTTCAGAAAGCAATAAAGAAGAAAGAGATTCCTACTGAAGGACTGGAGTTCATGGGCCATCCCAAAGATAAGCATGAAAACTTAAAAAAATTAATATTCTTATTTATTTGAGAGAAACAGACAGACAGACAGACAGACAGACAGAGAAAAAGAGACAGACAGCAGTGTGAGTGCGGACATGCCAAGGCCTCTAGCCACTGCAAATGAACTCCAGATTTATGACTTTATGTGGGTACTGGGGAATCAAACCTTGGCTGCCTGACTTTTAAGTTTTTTTAAGTCTTAAATATATATTTATTGTCCATAATGAGTTACATTATTCAGTGGGCAAACAATGAGTTGTTATCCCCAATGCCGAGCCATCTCTCTAGGCCGTGAAACCCTTCTTGACCTTGCTAGTCACCTTGAGGATGGATTCCTTCCATCAGGAATAAGAAAACTCCGGATTTTGTCAACTAAGGCTATAAAGATCTCTGTGGGATTCAATGAGTTTAGGAAAATTTTGTTTCTGCCTTCAAGATGTTTCCTCTTGCTTCTAAAAGCTGGTGGCCCATGACTCTCACTTTGAGATGATTTCTCACTCTGACAACTGGCAGGAACAATTTCTTGGGTTGCAATACATGGTCTACAATGAGCTCTAACTATACCTTGTGTGTCTATAATGATAAACTAGTCAAGATGACAAGGTCCGACATCTTGATTTTTGTTGCAAAGGACATTAGTCACACTGTGTGTGGTGGTGGGGTCGTAGGTCATGACATCACTCTCTGGAAGCTAAAGCTCAATTGGGAGCACGGTTTTATTTATGGTAACTAACAGTTGTGATTGCTGGTGGCCTGGGTTAGCAAAGAGGAAGAAAGCTTTTAACAATAATTCCTTCCTCAACAAGAGGACTCTGATTAACGTGTGAACACCACTTCAGAGCTCACAGCATGGCTCATCGCTCTGATACTTAGTGTGGATGTGGAAGAACCACCTGCATTAATGGCAAACACTTGCTTCTGCCAGCTCTCCGCACAAGCTAATGAATTAAGTCAATCTGCTTATCATTGTTAACAGCAAAATGCTGGTTACATGGAGGAAAGGTGCTTGCTTATTTTTGTTTATCTGTTCTGCCCTATAATGCCTGTAATCATGAAAATGGAATAAATGTTAGGAAAAAAGAACCCAAATACCTGAGATAACTTAAAGATCGGCAAAAAGTGTCTTTTGGCTTCTTGGCCCTGTTGCTACGAGCCTGACGCCACATAGTCCACCATGACAGGGTTGGGCAGTGGAAGAGGCCTATTCATCTATCTCATGACAACCAGAAGGCAAACAAGAAAACATACCAGAAAGGGACCGGGATTCCTTCAAGGTCGCACATTCAGTGACCAAACTTTACTAGGCGACATTAGTGCCACAGGCTGGTGACCACACATAAACCTCTGAGCAGCACTTCAAAAAAGTGACAATTTGTCTTTCTCACAGTCTTTATCCTGCCCTCCAGTAGTTCCTATTTTTAAGATTTTTGTTTCACTGTATATATTTATTAAACATTGTGGTAGTTTTGAGTAAATGTCTCCCAATAGAATTTATTATAATTGTGAATTGTCTTCAGCCTTCTGGCTGGAGAAAGTGTCACTTTGGCCAGGCCTCCTGGGGTCATGACACCCTTTCTAAATTGGATGCAAAATACTAGGGATAGATATGCAAAACAAAAGCCAGAACCTCAGGTCTGGCAGTTCTGCATTTTGTGAATCACAGTGTTACAATGTGCTTGCTTGCTTGAGGTGCTGTTGGTGGATTCCTGTCTCTGCTTGGATCTGTGAAAGGGAGCCAGCCTTTTTCCTTAACTTCCCCTGGGCCTGTTACTTCAGTAAATACTTTCCTCCCCAAAACTGTGCCTGGTTTGGAGACTCATCCCAGTAGCATGTGGCCGACTACAACAAACATCATGGTACTGTGTCACATAAGGACATATGTATGTTGAGCATACTCTCCCACCCCAGCCTCCACTCTTCCTTCCTCTCCCTTTTCACCCACAACACTCTCTCAAGTCCCTTGGTTCCTCAAGACATGTCATAGGTACATACATGATTTTCTGCACCTAGATAAAATCTAGGAACCACAAATGAGAGAAGATATGACATTGATCTTTCAGATACTGGCTGAATGGGTTTTAATACAATCATGTCCAGTCGAATGCATTTTCCTGCAAAAATGATAACTATTCTTCTTTATGGCAGAACAAATTTCAAATGTGTATATCTACCACATTTTCTTTACTCCTCTCTCTGTTGACAGACACCAAGATTGATTCCATATCTTAACAATTGTGAATAAAGCAGCAATAAGCATTGGCATGCCAGTATGAGAAGCTGACTTGCACTCATAGCTGGGTCATATGGTAGATCTAGTTTTAGTCTTTGGAGGGCCCTCTGCACTGACTTCCATAGTGCCTGGGCTAGTCTACATTCACACAAGCAGTTCATAAAGGTTCCTTTGTGTGGTGGTTTGAATGTGGAGTGCCCTATAGCCTTGGGTGTTTATATTAAGCCTCATACTTAATCTCCAGCTGGTGAAGTTTAGGAAGGTGGAGCTTGCTGGAGGAGGTGTGTCACTGGAGGGGTGGGGCCTTGGGAGCTCTGATGTCATTTAACTCAGATGTTTTACTGTTAATTTTTTGTTGGAATGACCTGTCTATTGGTGAGAGAGGGGCATAGAAGTCACTCACTAATACTACGTTGGGGTTAGTCTGTGTCTTTGCATCTAATAGTATTGGTTTCAACATATTTAACATATTTCAATAAATAAAGTGGAAATTCGATGCACGTGTATACAGTGCGTATGTTTAAAACTGTAGTGTTCTCTTGATGAGTTGTTCCCTTAATCAGTATCTCTTGACTAATTTTTCTTTTTTTTTTTTGTTTCTCGATTTTTTTTTTTTTTTGAGGTAGGGTCACACCAGAGACTCTAGCCACTGCAATTGAACTCCAGATGCATGTGCCACTTTGTGCATCTGGTTTTACATGGGTACTGGGTAATCAAACCCAGGCTGTTAGTCTTTAAAGGAAAGCTCCTTAACTGCTGAGCCATCTCCTCAGCCCCTCTCTTGACTAATTTTGACTTGAGATCTATTTTGTCAGATATGAAAGCAGGGGCACCTGGTTGTTTCCTACTTTCATTTTGTTTGTGACACCTTTTTCTATCCTTTTATCCTTCTTGGGTGCCTCCAGGCAATTAGCAGATGAGGCTAAGGGATAAGGAAGAAGGTATCTCTCTTCGGTGAACTCCAACCCGCTAATGCCTCTCTACCTATTTAGTATGTATGTACATTAAAAAATTGTCAAGATAAAATTGGTATCATTTGCAGAAAAGCAATATTAGATTTAAGGTATCTGTTTATTGGATTAGTTGTAAACAGAAAATGTACTTATGATAGTTATAATGGAATGCAACAGGTGTAACATGTGATGACTTAGGGAAGAACAGCAAAGGGGGTGCACCAAAGCAGAGACCAGGGAATTCAGGTGAGAGATGTAAGAGCTACACCCATGGTTACCCCAAGTTTAGAGAAATCACACATGCAGCAGCCCAAGAGTCTAGAGGAAGTACACATGGGGAAGACTCAGAGATTAAAGAAAAACATACATGTAATCAAAGTGAGAAGGCGCCCCACAGCATGACACAGATAGAAGGCGAGCAGAAAATATACAAGCAGAAAGCCAGATTTGCATGCGTCCAAAGATCACAGGGAAGAGATAGCAGAGATCAACACAGACAATCCTTTATAGTCAATTTAAAAAATGTACTCTTTTTGTCAGATTCAGGTATTAAGGGGAAGACCTGATTGGTTCACAGATTCAAGGGCTGACCAGAAGGCACAGCCAGTGCTACACTGTGGAGACATCAGGGGGCGCTGCAGTCATCATGCGTGAAACTGGATCAGAGCTGCCAGGGTGAGGAGACATCTTCTGGTTCTCTCTTTGGGCCCCTGCCCCTAACTAAAACTGCCAAAGGAAGCCAGCTTTCTCCTATGTCTCCTTCAGTATGAGATGAGGTAGAGATTACATGGCGACAGGCCAATTTCATACATTTTCATTTTGCCAAAACTACATAAGATTCTCATTTAATGAAGAACTTCTGGCTATTATAGAAGAAATGCAATTGTGTGTGTGTGTGTGTGTGTGTGTGTGTGTGTGTGTGTGTGTGTGTGTGTGTGTGTGTGTTTAACTCTTTAGGCTTTGTAAAGGTTTTAAATACTTGTGGGCTTGAAAGTAAATGTAAGTAAAAGTGAATGTTTGAAAGGAAAATTCAACCTTTCAAAAATTCAAAATGTGAGTTATGGACAGAATGTGTTTAAAGTTTGGTTTTTCTTCTGCTAGTTCATCAGCAGTGGAGAACTGTGAAGATGCTGAAAAAGCTGCTTGTGTCTTAAAGTGTATAATGGGAGGATATGGCTGCTATTTGAGAAATAATTTGTGCTTTGTATACTATTTGTAGTTGGAGTCTTAGTGAAAATATAGGGTAGTCTTATCCCATAAATAGTTGGTGGCCATCATCTGACATTTTGAAACTTAAGTGAGCACACTGTTCTGCTCTTAGTAACATTTTGTAATTGACGTAGTAAAACAAGATTTTATGGGTTTTTTTTGTTTGTTTGTTTTAAGTGTTTTTGTAAGAGCTGAACACTACAGTTAACTTAAACTCATTCACCATGGCTCAGGGAAATTTTGTGGGAGAGGGGATGGAAAGATTGTAAAAGCCATGGTGGTGGTGGGGAGTACCCAGAGGCATCCCCACCCCAATGACTGAGTGCTGCTCACACAACTCATAGCCCACAACCCCCTGGTACACAGCAGCAATCCCACTGAGGAGGGCCCTCAGTGGAATGGGGGCAGGGAGGAAGGTATGAACATGGTGACTTGTTCATACAAAGTGTCTACTTAATAAATTTTAATAAATTTAATAAATGTGTTTTCTGATATTTATATCCCTGGTTTATCACTACTTAGAAACTTGTCTTAACAAAGTCTAGGTTTATTTAAATATCTGTGTAAACAACAGATTTGTAAGCAACTATTTTAAGGTGAGTTTAGTATATTTAATGCCTTATGTATCTCGAAGTAGATACATAGAGCCATGTTTCTAAACTTTGTAGATTATGCAAGAGTTTGCAGAATTGGGTGTGAGGCCTGCTCAGTGGGAGAGAATTCATGCCTGGTACTTAAAACTGAGTCAAAAGCCCTAGATTGGAAGGACATAGACCCTGGAGGGAAACTACTCTTTGGCTAAATGGATAGATTGGGGCTATCAAATTGCTTTCTAAATGTGTCTGTTTATGCCCATTGATTAATGTTGTTCTCATTTTTTGTTTGAGAAGCTTCTTTTTACAAATGGTGGTACATACTGGAAAGACCCAAGACTCAAGGCAACAAGAAGAGAAAGCCAAGTGCTTAGCACTGAGTGGGTCTTCTCTGTCATACCCATCAGGCTCAGGGAATAAATGCAGAGGAGGTGGTAGAAAAAATATGTGTGCTGCTCTCTCTCACTGCTAGCCAGCGAAGCTTTCCTATGCAGATAGCAGTAGACACTGAGGAGACTCAAAATTCATCAAAGCTGAAAAGAAGAGGATGGTGAAAGCTCTACACTAAATGAGACATCTGTATCACATCCTCCAAGGCTCACAGAACACTGGCTTAGAGGAGGTGGAGAGAAGATAATGGGAAACTGTCCTTTTGGCATGAATTGACTGGTACATTCATGTCCTCATGGTGGTTGTCACTAGTCCCACAAGATCTGCACAATTCTGAGTACGTCGACATTTTGATAGACATTGGGGACAAAAAGAATCAGACATCCAAACAGAAGGACTGTTTGGAAGAGGAGGGTGCTCAGTGGTGAAGGGTGGAAAAAAGTATGTCCATGTATTAAAATTATCAGTAAGAAATTTTTAAAAATATTTTATTTATTTGAGGGAGATAGAGAGAAAGAGAGAGAATGGGTGCATGAGGGCCTCCAGCCACTGCAAATGAACTCCAGACACATGTACCCTCTTGTGCATCTGGCTTTATATGGGCACTGGGGAACTCTGGTCCTTCTGCATTGCAAGCAAACGCCTTAACTGCAAAGCCATCTCTTCAGCCCAAGAAATTTTTTTTAAGTTAGCAGAGTTAAAGGTATGTAAGATTAATACGTGCAAAGTGGCCAGTAAATGCTGCTTTGAGTACATTCAGATAAAAAACCTGACATTTGGGCAGTCTTGAAACCTGAGTCTGTATCTATTTCCTCTGACTAAATAAATATTAAATATATATACATATGTGCATGTAGGAGATACACCTGTGTATCAAAATATATCTGTTTATAATAACTAGCACTGTTCCCTAAATTTGTAAAAGCTCTAACATTGTGATTTTTGTCAATGCCGCAGCCCTATTATCTTACACATCCTACAAAGATTTTAGTTTTTAGTAGAAGCTAACCTAATGTACAGACAGTGTCTATGCGGTTCTTCTAGGTAATGATGTTAATTATTGCTGACTTTGGAAAACACTTTACCAAGATGACGTTCTTTAACTAGAATTGTTAACAAAACTTCTCCTTGCTAGCCCCTTCCAACAGGTGTGCCTAGGACCAAAATAATTCCTATCTATGATTAAGGAAACTGAGTAAGCCTTACTGCCCCAGGGCTTGGATGAGGAATGAGACCTCCTCCCATGCAAGCTCGTGGATGGCAAATTTTGGGTCCTTGTCCAGTTTATCAAAGAACTGGAAAATACAGACTCAGAGACGAGTAAGTTGAGATTTATTTTAGGGAGATTTGAAGTAAGAGGGGTAGGCAAGGTATCACTGAAGGCAAGAGAAGTTCTCCCCTGCCCAGCCATGCTGGGAAGAGGAGAGGAAACCACAAAAATCTCACATGGAGGCTTCCATCTAGTCCTTTTATAAGCTAGGCATCCAATCAGGGTGCGCCTCATGGCTAAGTTCAGGTGTGTAGGTAAGAAACTAATTGGCTGGTGGGCAAGGAACACTGATTCAGGAAGGGCACACCCAGAGGGTACAAAAAGCTGAGGAAGAACCAGGAAGCTGCTGCTGTACCTGCAGCTGACAGCCCTCCTGGATGAGACTGGATCACACTCCAGTTCTAGTCCCCCAGACAAGAGCGGCATCCATGTTTCTTTGGGCCTGTCCCTAGCTGGCCACCTATTAGACAAGTCTACCTTGCTCCTGATCCATGCATTATAGGTAGATAAAACAGGTGTAAAAATCAAACATTTATTGATAATAAATCATAAAGAAAATTTAAAATAACTATGTATATAGTTTTACTACTTATGAAAACAAATTTGCATACTAATGAAATGGATGTGCTCCTTTGTTTTTACATAAGGAACTCAGTCTGCTGGACATAGTGGTACACGTCTTTAACCCTAGCACTGGAGAGGCCAAAGTAGGGGATCACCCTTGAGTTCAATGTCACCCTGAGACTACATAGTGAATTCCAGCTCATCCTGGCCTAGAGTAAGACCCTACTTTGAAAAAAAGAAAAGAATTCAACCTTAGCTGAATATTTGAAACTCTGAGACACAGAGCATCTCACAAGTTTTTCATACTGATCGGTATTTTGATCTTATAATCAATGCTGCACTGCATAAATACATAGTACACAAAGGTAGAAGGGGACTGTGGTTAATCTTGGTTGTCAACCTGACAGGATTTAGAATCTCCATGAAAACAAATCTCTGGGCATATCTGTGTGAGAGATTTTTCTAAATCATTTTAATTGACATTGGAAGAAGCACCAGTCCACATGCAGAGATCCTGGACTGCATAGGAAGGAGAAGCGAGCAGATCATAAGCATTCCTCTCTGCTTCCTGACTGTTGAGACGTGAAAAGCTGCCTTGCACGCCCCACCATGGACTACAGCCCTATGTTGCTGGGTCAGGTCTTTGTTGCAGCAATGAGAGAAGTAACTAATCCACAGCCATCTCAGAAATCATCGTAGATAGGCTAGAGAGATGGCTTAGCGGTTAAGGTGTTCGCCTGCAAAGCAGAAGGACCAGAGTTCACTTCCCCAGTACCCACGTAAAAGCCAGATGCATAAGATTCATGTGTCTGGAGTTCATTTGCAGTGGCTGGAAGGCCTGCTGTACCTATTCTCTCTTTCTCTCTGACTACTTTTCTCTTTCTCTCTGTGATGGTTAGGTTTTGTTGTCAACTTGATCTTTTTAATTATCCTGGGTGGGTCTCTGAGGATGTTTTTTACAGGAAGACAGCCTCTCAGCAAGGGGCAGGATGTAAAGCTCAGAGAAGCTGAAAGTAAACATCCTTTCCTGTGTGGGCCATGCAGGAAGGAAATTCCAAAGACTCAGAAAGCCATTAAGTCTAGAAAAGGGTTATAAGACTTTACCCTAAGGTATATAAAGGGGAAGAAATTCTCTCCTTGCCCTCCTCCCTGTTTGCTATTGTATGTGTGGTGTTGGTGATGGGTTTCTCTCTCTGCTTGGACCTGTGAAAGAGGGCCGGCCTCTTTTGCTGTTACAAAACTTCCCCTCAATCTATAGTTTCAATAAATACATTCCTCTCCCAAATTGTGCCTGGTTTGAAGATTCATCCCAGCGGCATGTGGCTGACTGCTGCATTCTCAAATAAATAAATATTTTTTAAAAAAAGAAAAGAGAGAAGAAATCATTGTAGAGTCCATCCTGTCCACAAACCAAAATTCATTTAATGATTTTTTAAATGAAACAAGTTCAGTAACACAAATAGAAAACTTTAAGATAAAGATTCTAGCACAATACAAAGATTACTGATCTTATAGTTATATAAATAAAATAAAGTTTTCTGGCATTAAATCATTATGTCATTCTAAGAGAAGAAAAGTTTGTGTTTACAGTAAAAACCCTGCACTTCATAACAGAAGATCTAAGTTGAGGTGTTTCAGGCAGCATTCAAGTGTTGAAGGACATGAGGGCATGCACAGTGCAAAGTGTTCAGAACCAAGATTACAGTGAGGTAGAGCACCTTTAGAAACACCATGGAGTGGACACATTGTGAGTTCAGAACCCTTCTACTGTTCCCAAATTTTTCACAACTCCTAATTGAGGTAGTTACACCAATGACCCCATATGGGATCATGACCCACAGTTTAAGAAGCTTAAAAGTAAAAGATACAAAACACCCATTCTATACATGCAAGTTATCATGTGTCATGCCCTGGGAAACCGTGAAATGATGAATCCCACAAACAGGACAGTTAATGAGTCATGAAGAAAGGATATTTAAGTCAGAAAGGAATAAAGGGACTTTTTCAGAGATAAAGCTTGCATTCACAAAGGAAGTGCAGTACTTGCTGCTAAGAGTTGCCAGGGTGATAAAGCTGATGGATCTGAAGTGCTGAATATTAAATCCGAGTATTAAAGAAGATGTAGGTGAAAAACACATTTTCATATTATGTATAACTTTGTCCAAAGACAAACTTTCAATGTTAATAGCCCAGGAGTCCACAGTTCTATATACTATGTGTACCGACTGGTTAGATTCAGCTTCTAAAAATGTAACATAGCCCCTGCATAATTGTCCTTCCTGAATTTTTAGAAAACAATAAAAATGTCTCAGCTTTCAAATTCTTAGGTCCAGCTTCCTGAGAGATACACTTAGCCATTTGTTTCATTTTTAAGCAAGTTTGCTTTTATTTCTCTTCTGTGAAAGACAGAGGATATCTTATCCTTTAAAGTGCCTCAAATGGGAACAGAGCATATTGGTACATTTGGGATTTTGTAAACTACTGATTTGACTTTCCTGCTAGGGGGAAGGAATTCAACCACTGACACCTTCATGAGTCAAAGTTAACAAAGCACAAGTGGAGAATTATAATTGCTCCCACAGCTGCATCTATTTTTACTAAGTTAATTTTGTTGGTTTATATAGTCCATGAAGTATTAGATAACAATATCTTAATTAATTCATAAAATGGTTTCATAATTCATTTATATGACTAAGCAAAGATGTCTTTTCTTGTGGGATTTTTTTCAAAATGTGAATTTAAAGTATTTCTTCGAAAGTATGAACTATTTTTTATTGTACATATTACTTATTTAAAAATCTATTTCTGGTTGTCATCTAGGTCTCAAGCAGTGAGAATGCCAAGTTAATACATGGCCCTTACCCTAATCACGAACTCTTTATAGTCTTAAGGAATTAAGATATTTGATAATTAATAATACTGTCAATGCCATTTTCTATAATTTCATGTTATGCACTTGAAATTTTAGATGTCATGTGGAGATACCAAAGGATAATACTGAGAATAGGTCTTAACAGTATTATTACTTATGGGAAGATTAAGCAAGAAAAAAAATCTATCAAGGAAATGGAGTGATTACCCAATAGGAGAAAGAAAAAAAGGAGGATCAGTAAATGAAAAGAGATCAAGTTAGCAGAATGGCTAACATGGACAAATTCTACAGAACAAGAGGAACGGTACTGTGAAAGAATTACTTAACCTTGGGTTACCTTCCTCAACAGTTTCCTAATGAGACTAAAAGGCAGTATTATCTGCTCACAATTGACTGTTACCCATTTTTTATAGGCAAGCACGTTAACTGCTGGGCCATCTCTCCAGCCCATGTCCATTTTTTAAATGGATATTATTGTAGACAGCTTCATGTTGTTGGGACAAACATCGAAACCAGGCATAGTTCAGAGGAGAAAGGGATCCAGGAGGAAGTTCCATTGGTGGCAGAAAAATAGTTACTTCCATATATCAAAGAAGAGAGAAACCATCACCAGCAAACAAACACCAAAAGCAACAAGTACATACACAAGCAGCAAGCACCATGGGTAACCCAGACCAGAGCTCAAACCTGTCTGTATACCTTTGGGCTGGAAATCAGATCTGTCCCCAAACACACCTTAAGGCTGGACTCCGGGATCTACCCCTAGTGACACCTCCACCAGCCAGGTGGCTGGAGATCCCCAAGTTACAACATTTAATAAACACCCGAAACTATGGGAAGAGACATTCAAACCACCTCATTAATCTTCTCTTTTATTTGCTATATTCTTAATAAGCAGCCTTCCCTTGAAGGCTGTCCCCAACACCACTCAGAAAACAAATAGCTGTAATAGCAAGTCCACCAAACCAAACAACATATGGAAATACAGATAGTTGATCAAAGCCAACTATTGTACCAATAACTGTAGAGCAGAAAAATAATGTATAGTAGTAAGCTCTGAAGTTAAAAATTATTTAGGCTAAAAGTAAAAAAAAATGGCAAGAGGGGCCATGAGTAGTAGGGGAGATAGTCTAAGCCTGTGAATAATTAGATCAGCCTGACAACCCCTGGTTCCAACCACTGGTTCCTTCCCTCACTGAGCTGTTGACCAAAGCGACTCATGAGATTCCAGCAACAAGACAGAACTCTGTCAAAGCTCTTGAGTGCTTTCCCCAGGCCTGAGGCAAAACCCTGTTACTGAAGAAACCACAGACTGCATTGATCAGCATCGAGAAACCCTTCAACGTCCGGAATGGTATCCAGCCCCCAGAAGGCAGTTAGTGTAGTGCTGGAAGGCACTGCACAGGCTGCCAGGGGAAACTGATCAACGACAGCTGGAGTAAAC
>PVHP010037832.1:0-17174 GCA_004024765.1 Zapus hudsonius | reverse complement strand
TTCTATTATTGTTTAGTCCAAGATTGAGAACCAGTACATATAGATAGCTCTTATAGAATTGGCGTCTAACACATATTTAACTTATATAGAATTTAGAGAAATCATACCAATCTGACTTAACCTTTACTTAATAGTAGAAGATATATATTCTGGTATTAAAACAACTAGGCATTTCTTGTATGTAACACCTCTATGAATAGAATTTTAAGAAATTGACAAACCATATAATACTTAAGATATCTCCTGTTAATAATTTCATGTTGCACATTTTTAAACAGTAGAGGCAGATGGCTGCTCGTTTCTTCCCGGTTTCTCTGTCTTCTTGACAATCGGCCTCCATCCGAGGAGTGGCGTGAGCAGGGCGTCCTCGGGGGCCGAGCTGTGAGCCGGGGTGCGGGCACTCAACATGGTTCAATGTTTGACATACCGTCGTAGGCTTTCCTACAACACAGCCTCCAACAAAACTAGGCTGTCCCGAACCCCTGGTAACAGGGTTGTCTACCTGTACATGAAGAAGGTGGGGAAGGCTCCAAAGTCAGCCTGTGGTGTGTGCCCAGGCCGACTCCGAGGGGTTCGTGCCTTGAGACCTAAGGTTCTTATGAGACTGTCCAAAACAAAAAAAACATGTCAGTCGGGCCTATGGAGGTTCCATGTGTGCTGTGTCCGTGACAGGATCAAGCGAGCTTTCCTTATTGAGGAGCAGAAAATCGTCGTGAAGGTGTTGAAGGCACAAGCACAGAGTCAGAAAGCTAAATAAATATGAAGCTATTTGAATAATAAAAAAAAACCAGTAGTGGCAAAACAATGATCTCTGAGACAAGCTACATTTACATTTATCATATTTAAGAATGTTACCTTTGAAAACATATGACAATTCACCCATTGGTAGAATTTTCAAAACTGGTCAGGGTTCACCAGGGAAAACATAAGTCTGTACCATAGTTAAAATCCAAACATGGTAGAATTAGGAAAATGCCTTTGAACAACCCAGAAGGAAATTTTTATTAGTCGATTACGCATTTTGTCATCCTCCTGTCTCAGTTCTGTGAAAATATCACATGTGTTATAAGGCTTAATTCATTCTGAACAAATGGTTCCATAGAAAGGCTTCACAATTGATTAGAAATTACATTAATCTCAATTTATCCTTAAGCTATTTTTGTATTTATATATATTTACCAGTAACTTAAAAGTTCCCACTTATTTGAGCATCTCTGCAGGGTAGAGAAGGCCATCGTCTTTGGTCCCATCCCCCCTGCGGCCTGGCCAGCCTCAGTGATTAGCTGAGCATGGCCTCAGCCACACCTTATGGCGGTATGCAGATATACCTTTGCTGGCATATTAGAAGAGAAAATAGTTTTAGTAGTCTGCATTTAGGCAAAAATCATATTACCCAAAAAAGAGGTAGAAACCCAAAATTATACCAGTAAAGAAAGGCAGAATTTAATTTCCCTAGCATCTGGTCTTTTTTAACAAAAGGCTATTAGCACCCCTGGGGTGAAGCCCTCTTACAGATTTGGCTATTCTCAGGGTGGCTTTTGTTCTTAGCCAGAGGCTGAATTTGCATTTTAGAGAAGAGAGGAAAACTCTTTTTTTTCCCCCAAATGCTATGAAACTTGAACCAGAGACTTATAAAAGTATTTTCTGCACTATTTTATTCATATTTTTTTTCTAGGAATCCACAGTCTGGGACCTTTTAGAAACCTGAGGTCACAGGCAGGCCACTGGCAGTTTGCCCCAGGGTTCCTGCAGGAAAGATCAGGGAAGCCCCAGAGGCAGTCATCTCTCCTCCCGGGCCCTGGCAGCTGGGTGGCCCAAAAGGAACTTTGGAGAGAGGGAATTTTCATTCTCTTAAGTTTACAATTAGAATAAATGTAGAAATCAAAAATGATTCAGATCTCGGTGGGACCTCCATTATGATATGGGTTGCTGATAATTAATAATTGTAAGCAACATGGGGAGAGAGAGAGAGAGTTTTGGAATCCTCTCTTCCCCCTCATCCTACTCCGAGTTCTTGTCCTCTAATGCCAAAGAATTGTACACAGGGACAGAATTAAACTTTAATTACACATTTATTCTAATTTAGTAGATTAGGAAAAGGGGAGTTGGATGGGGAAATTGGATGTGGGAAGTCATAGAGTTTTCCTGCCACCAGTGTGGGGAAAACATGTGTCAGAGAGTTCACAGAGTTTATATTATTTAGTTAGATAAACAGCCCAAGAAAAGATAACAGAAAGCTCCCTTTATGAGAAAAAGAGGTTCATGAGAGAAAAGGTCTGGAGCCTGCCCCCTACCCCAGCCATCAGCTGGGGTAGGGGTACAGGCCTTACCTCACTGAGGCCTGGGTCAGCAGTCCTTCTACTCCATTGCCATGTGGGGGAAGAGGCCTACTTCCTCTAGGGAAGCTAGTTTTAAGTTCTCCCCAGGTGAGTTAGTGGGACAGCTGATTGGTTCATATCTGACCAATCAGTTTTAGCACATAGGTTGTAGCTCTAACTAAACACCTCCCATTCAAGGGGAGGGGCTGGAATGAGAGTGGTGGTCCCTATAGACATCTCACTGTCACACTATCAAATTGACAATCAATATAAATCACTAATAGCTCACTGCAGAGAATTATTCTCCTGCAAATGCTGATAGTTCCAAAGTGAAAACAATCAAACTCACATGATAACAACAAGAAACAGATCTGGGACTGGAGTGATAGCTCCATGGGTAAGCTGCTTGCCTATAGAGTCTAAGTACTGGAGTTCTATTCCCCAGCACCGACTTAACGCCAGATGCACAAAGTGACATATACATCCAGTGACTGTTTTCAGTGACTGGAGGCTCTAGCACTCCCATTCTCTCACTTTACTTGTAAATGAATAAAAAAAGAAAGAAACTGATCTGTAAATGCAATTTTAGAAACATTCTCCCCCCCCCTTTATTTTCTCTATCAGAATGGTATCACTACCTTCACCCCAGAAAAATCACAATTTTTTTACTAGGTCCCAGAAGGGAGTCAATTTTGTCACAAGAGTAGATATGTGATATCCTTTTTCCCCCTTTTACAATCCTGAATGCATTAAATATATTATTTTATTTTACTTGTTGTGTATAGACTATTATAGCATGGTATATCATGTGTGATATATGCATGTTTGGGCAGATATTCATACATGCTGTGCACACACATCTTGTATGTGTGCATGCAAAGGGCAAAGGAGAATTTTAGGTACTCATCTCTGTATTAGTAATTTAGATTAAGTTTTCCCTCCAATTTGGAGCTTCTGTTTTGGGTCAGCAAGCCTCAACAATTCTCTGGTCCCTGTACCACTCCACAGACTGGGGTACAAGCCATGTTCAGCTTTGTATGTGGGTTCTTTCAAGTCAAACTTGAATTGCCTTGAGTCTTCTTCCTAAGACAGTCATGGTTAAGCAGCAAGTATTTTTAATGGCTGAGCCATCCTACTGGCCTGATGTCTTTTAGGTCCTATAAAATCAATGTGTTTTATCAACCAAAAAAGTCATTGCACAATACTGAGAGATCTTACGAGATCCAGAATGGTAACTAGTTACCAGATGGTAGCGTGTGTAGTGCTGGTAGGCACTACATGAACTGCCAGGGGAAATTGGTCAATGATATTTGGAGAAATAAGAGACCACTGAAACAAAATTCAGACTGATGTCTAGAGAATACTCAACACACTGCTCTGTGGGAGAGATCAGTAAATCAAGAAGTGATCACCTGTGTAATAGTGACAGCAAAACCTAGGGGGTAATTAATGCCTTCCAAATTGGCTAAAAGATCCATTCAGTGACAAACAACTCTTTACTGGAATTAGGATCCAGGAAAAAAACATATGAGGACAAAAATCTTGGACTCCAAGGGGAAATTCCCACTGCCAGAGAACTACAGAGATGCTACACAAAACAAAATCTTCTATTATTAGCCATGTGTGTCTCATTTAACCTATACTGATCTCACTTTCTGATAGAGATTCTGTTTGTATTTTTAGAGGCATTGAGAGAGCCATGAACAACCCAACTCCACCAACAATACACTGGATGATGGCTGACATCCTGTCAAGACATGAACCACCTAGGGTCCATTATGTAGGCTCTAAATGAAACCTATGAGAAAGTGGAAAGATAAACAAGAGACCTATCATCACATCAAGTCAGATAATCCAGAATACTTCCTCGAGACAGATACCAATGATATCCAACACAACCCAAAACAGAAGTCCAGAGAAACTTAAGATCCCAATAATAAATTAGACTTAATAACTCATCTACCATGACTCAGGGAACTGAGCGGAAGAGGGGGCAGAAAGACTGTAAGAGCCATGGTGGGGGAGAATATCCAGAGACATATCCCCCCTCAATAACAACATAGAAAGGGGGTTGGGGAACAAGACTACCTCTTGAGCTAATCATAACCCCCTACTCTATGAACTGATCCAGTATGCCCACTGAGGGTGGCCCCCTGTGGGTTGGGGACAGGGAGGAGGGAAATGGGGATACGATCATAAGATTTGCTCATACAATGTATCTGATTATTGATAAGAAAAATATCAAAAATCAATATTTAAATAAATAAAGCAAACCACAGAATGTTACAAGAACAAAAGTGATCTTTATAAGTGGGAAGATACAGTTTTCTTTTAGGTAAAAGTATGGTGGGGTCGGAGATAATGATTTTGCTGAAACGGAAAGAAAAAAAACAACTGAAAGGAATTGTAGACTATGTCTCAGGGATTTCCAAAATGGAAAAGGAAGAAGAAGAAGAAAGAAGAAAGAAGAAGAAGGAAGAAGAAGAAGAAGAAGAAGAAGAAGAAGAAGAAGAAGAAGAAGAAGAAGAAGAAGAAGAAGAAGAAGAAGAAGAAGAAGAAGAAGAAGAAGAAGAGATAGAAGCTATAACCAAGAAACAAAAGTTATGGAGAAGATAAGGAGTTTCTTTGTGAAGTTCAGTTAAACCATGGACTTGGGGATGTTGGGATCTGTGAAGGAGAAGGAAGAACAGAAAAAGATGAGGAAGGCTATAATGCTAGGAAAGAATGTGAACTGGGAAAGAATGACAGCAGGTGGAAAAGGGAGCTGTTGCCCACAGTTAAGGTGGATATTTCAACTTAAATTAACCCTATCAAGATAATTTCTTAGAGATATGCCCTGAGGCTAACCTTGACTACATACTTCCTCACAGTTGATTCTAAGTCCTGTCAACTTGACAATCTATATAAAGCATCACATAAGTATAAATTGTAAAAGTCCAATAACTACTCTGAAAGAATATATAAACTAAAGTGAAGACAGATAAGGAAATATTTATAGTATAAGATATAATTGTGATAGAAAGTTGCAGAATGCTTTGAGAATGAAAAGGAAGGGATCCTGGCCAAGGTAAAGAAATTTAGAAGCATTTATATGAAGAGATTATATTCCAGTCTTAAATGATGGGTATAGATGATTGTGGTGGATGATTTAACCTTTTCCTTTCCCATCAGAATCATAGTGATAAAATGTGTAGAGTCACAGAACTATGAGATGACAGGTGTATCAAATTGCAACTAAAAATATGTCAGGAAGAGTGTATAGAATAAATCTAGGGACATATAGGAAGGGGTATGATTGCAGAAAACTGTGATAAAAATATTTTGCTATAGGTATGACTTCCGAGTATACTAACAAGAACTTAAGATATCTCTACTTTGATAAATACTGAGGGAAATATTAGGATGCAAAACACAGTAAAGACATTAAAGTTATGCTTCTTTGTAACCATGTAAATAGATTTAATGTGCTACCTAAAGTGGGGTCATAATAAAGATGTTCAATTTTACTTCTGTGTCTTGTGACTGGAACTCAGAACATTCACTGAATATGAATGGAATGAAAAAATGAATACAGAGGCACAAGGGAAACTTTTAATAAGAGAAACAGAAGTCTTCTATGTGGCAAAAAGCCAAGGGTGATTCTTGTTACTTACCAGTGAGTACTTTGGAAAGGAAACAGAACAAAGAAAGAGCAAAACTGAAGTAAAAAGGATTCCAACAATCAGTGATGAAAACAGAAATAAGCACAATAAAAATCAAGGAAGAGTAATTTTAAAACACCCAAGGCAAAGTCAGAGAAAGAAAAAATAGGAACTCTTAAGACTTGAAAATTATTAATAGAATGTTAAAACAACTAACATGAATGGATATATTAATTATTTGGGTGGAAATATATATTTTAAAGAGCAAGAAATTTACAAAGTATCACAAAAGTATAAATTTACCAATTTGAAAATATACAATAAAATCATCAATAAAACAACCACATTTCAAACTGCTTGGTGATAGTTTAACAAAGATAATTACTTCATCAAGGTGCTGAATTGAAATAAAAAATGTATGAAGCAATGATAGTTATTTTGAGATTGATAAAGTATTATGTAGAAAGTGTATATATCAATGTTTTGAGTAAATATAATACATAAATATTTTTATGTTACTAAGATCTTTATTTTTTCAGAAAATAATTATAGCCAAAAAATGAAAATTTATTAGTATTGGGTAGAAATACATGGAAATTATCATTGTAGATTAGTTTAAATTCTAAAAAATAGTAGATTTATTTGTATTGTAAGAAGTGTTTAGTTTTAGTTTAGTTTAGTTTAGTTTTGTTTTGGTTTTGGTTTGGTTTATTTATTTATTTATTTATTTATTTATTTATTTATTTATTTATTTATTTTTAATTTTTTTATTGTCCATAATAAGTTACAATATTTAGTGGGCAAACGAGTTGTTATCCCCAATTCCCCGCTGCCCTCCCCTCCCCCCTCTCCTGGATAACCTCCTCCATGGGTCGTCTGGATCAGTTCTTGTGACAGGGGACCATGGATAGCCTAGTATTCAGCCAGGTTCTCCTGGATGTACCTCTGGATAATCTCCCCCACCATGGCTCTCACAATCTTTCTGCCCCCTCTTCCACATAGTTCCCTGAGTCTTGGTGGATGAGTATTAAGGTTGCTTTAAGGTTGTGAGCTTAGGGGTCTTTGTGTCGAAAATCGTTGGTTTCTGTTCCACTGGCTAATCCTGTGTTGATTTAAAGGCTGTGGCTGTGGGCCCCTTGTTCATCTTATCATTCTCTGTGGAGTTCCATTTGGATCCTCCAAGTATGACTGTGGTGGCTTGGTTTGGTTTTTTAATCTTCTCCAAGTGCCTGGTATGCTTTTAAGAATAAACTCATTGAAACCTTATTTATAATTCTTTATACAATTATGTTAATTCTATAAACAACCTTCAAGGATATAAGATTGAAAAGCAAGTGGATTTCTCAATGCTTAATACTACACATTAAGTTAGAAAATTGAACTTAGTTTAATATTGCTTCGTAAACAATTTCATCCTTTTATACTATCAGTATTTTCATTTTTCAATATCTCAAAACAAAAAACAATGAAAGTTTCATTTAAGAAGATGAATTCCCCTGTTTCTAACATATATCATTATTTAGCTTTTTTAAAAATGAATAGCATTAAGAGAAAATAATTGTGCCGTGAAACTCATTTTATATTTTAGATTAACAGTTACCATGAAATATTTTTGAGCATCAGTTTGTGTAAATGGATGTACAGAACTCTACCTTTCTGAATGTTTTAATTCAATTTACATTGATCATATTAATATTGGCTATGATCCAGAAACAAATTAACTCCAAATCCATAGGACTTTAGCCAAATAGATTATTCCATTTCCATGCTAAAATCTGATTGAAACTACCCATCTATCTTCTTAGCTTACATTGAATAAAAAGGGTAATATTGTTTGGAATTATTTTGATGTAAATGTTATAAGTTAAAATATTTCTTTTTTGTTTTTTGGTGTTTTTTGGGGGTGGTTGTGTTTATAGGCATTGGTGTTTCCATTTTCAAATACTTAAATAATGTTTGACATATTTATTTTTGCTCATAGCACAATAAGTCTATATTATTTCTTTTTTCAAGAGGGTGAAACTGTTATTGAAATTAAACCTCTCTATTTTCCAATATTCAATTTTTACTCCATAGAGAACAGAAAGACCCCAACAAAATTGTTTTGGTTTTGTCAATATCGACAATGCAATGTAGTCACAATGAGGGCTTGCAGACATTAATTATTCACCAAACTAGAATTCTAACCAGAGCAGGACAGACTACCAGTCAGATCTAAAAGTAGTTTGAGTGTCAACAGAAAAAAAAGGAAGTAGAAGATGAGACTCAAAGATTGTCAGGAAATTATGTGCTAGAGTAAGGTTTATTACACATGAAGATGATCATTATATACTGTAGCGATTCACATTATCTGAGAGTTAAAGCATGTTAACACAATTTTTATCATTGAGCTATTATATACAAAGCAAATGATCATTATTTGAAGAAATCCTCTATATTCATTATACTATTTCACTTGTCATTGTATGCCTTCTCTTGTTCAATAATCTCTACGCAAAAGATATTTTTATTAAATATTATTATTGATAATTAGATACATTGTATGAGTAAATCTTGTGGTGATTCCTCCCATTTCCCTCCTCTCTGTCCCCAACCCACTGGGGGCCCTCCTCAATGAGCATACTGGATCAGTCCATGGGGTAGATGGTTATGAATTACACAATAGATAGCCAGTTTTTTCTTCCCCCTTTGTGTGTTGTTGCGGAGGGGGGCACAATGTCTCTGTATAACCTCCCCGAACATGGCTATTAAAATCTTTCCACCCCCTCTTTCACTCAGTTCCCTGAGTCATGATGGGTGAGTTTTAAGTCTGCTTGATTGTTGACATGTTAAGTGTCCCTGGACTTCTGCTTTGGGTTGTGTTGGGTATCACTGATGTCTGTCTCCATTGACCTTTCCTGGGTTACCTGACTTGCTGTGGTGATAGGTACCTTGTTTATCTAGCCACCTTCTCATAGGTTTCATTTGGGCCCTATATGTTAGGCCAGGGGTCATTCATATCCTGCCAAGATGTCAAGCATTATCCCATGTCTTGTATCCTTACCATAACATGAACTATATCAGAAAATTAATTTTACAATTTGGAAGAATTATTCCGTCATAGCATATATTTAGCCTTTCCTTATTAAAAAGGAATGCTCATATGTTCATTGAATAGGAAAATTTCTCCATTTTCTTCTGCCTCTTTTATTTCCTAATTTGTTCATGGTTTGTGTCACATTCTTCAGTCTCCAGGTGTTTAACAATTTGTCATTTAATTTTTTTATCTTTAATTTTTTTAAATTTTTATATTTGTCTTTTGTCTGGACTTCAGGAATCACCTCCTCCTTGCCTTCCTAAATCTAATCTTATGACTCCAGCAAGTCTCTTTGTATCAGTCTCTTAAATATTCCTCTTTTTTCCTCTACAATATTTATATTAGTTTGTAGCACTCCATTTAAATGTGCATTTGTTTTTTGCTTGCTAGTTTCCTATTCTGACCTACATGATACAGTTTCCTTATGCGTTTATTAATTTAATCTTCTAACTTCAGCACCAAAAAGTCTCATAGAGTGTAAAGGGATACTATTCCATTCCTCTTCCAGACTACATCTCTGCCATGAATCTTGATACAGTTTATATTTAAGTTTCTGACAGCTGCCTTCAAAATATGGGACAACACAAAAACGAAATGAAAGTTTTCTCAACTAAACATTAAGATGCTGCCTGAACTGTCAGTAAAAGACATCATGCATATCTTTGAGGATCTTTTTTGAGGTAGGGTCTCACTCTAGCCCAGACTTGCCTGGAATTCATTATATAGTCTCAGGGTATCCTAGATCTCAAGGCCATCTGCCTACCTCTGCCTCTTGAGTGCTGGGACTAAAGGCATGTGCCACCATGCCCTGCAAATTGAATTTTATTTTGCCTCAAGAATCATTAAAGGATTCATATATTTGAATAGAAAATGTTATGTGGGTTCTTTAATATGTGCTTTTAATAAACAATTTTGATTCCAGTATAAGGCAGGATTTGATGAGACCATTTATCATAAAGATGAGTAGTTCAATTTTAGAACAAACAGGAGAATTGGAGCAATAAAGGCATGATAAGCAATAAAGGCATGATAAGATTTTATGTTATTTATTGCTTAAAAGAAATTTGTTTTAAGTAATACATTAAAACAAAAATATAGCATAGCCTATTAAATATGGTTGGGATTTAATGTAGATTTAGTATCAAATCAAGTCAGAATGTATTGTAAAGAAGTATAAAACAACTTTAAATGTCTGAACATGGAAAAATAGGAAGTTACCATCCCCAAACTGCAGGGGTGAAATGATGTCACTAGAGAAATTCTCATTAAGTTTTTTCTTTGGCTATCTATGCAGGTATATGTAAACACTGATATGATTTTTTTCTTTTTATAATTGGCTTGGTCGATGTTTGTTTCCAGAACTCTAATGATATTAAGGAAATATTTTGTTGAAGTACAAAGCCCCATGATCTAAAATATGGTTTGGATATGTACTAAGCCAGCAACAAAACAAGTCCTAGTTTCAAGTAGGGCAAAATGAGCAAAGTAATTTTTAAAAAGATTTTCCTTCCTAAAAAAAGTTCTTTATGGTGTATCACTAGAATGATGACAACACACTTGTTTTAACATCTCATTTATGCTATTCATAACCCCCTACCCCATGGACTGATCCAGTATGCCCACTGAGGAGGGCCCCCAGTGAGTTGGGGAGAGGCAGGAGGGAAATGGGTGACCACCAAAAGATTTGCTCATACAATGTATCTAACTGTCAACAATAAAGATGTTAAAAATGTAGTATAACATTTATATGTCCAGTTATGGCACATAAATATCTGTGTCTATGTGGCTTACAATGGAATATTGGTATAGATAGTTTTGTCATTTTAGTGTACAGGCAAAGTACAATACTGTGACTTCAACAGGTTAGTGAAAGCAGTTCAGAAGTGACATCTGAGCTAAGCAGAAATACCATTGCAATGATGGCCAGGATCTTAGGAGAAGTAAAACTAGCAACATATAGATGTTGTACATAGAAACAAAGTGATCTGACATTGCCTAGTTTTTTTTTTTTTTTATGAGGGGCCAAATTCCATCATGATAGCTGTTGTGGTTTTAATGTCCTCCATAGGGTCATGTGTTTGAACATTTCTTCCCCAGATGGTGGGGCTGGTTGGGCAGTTAGTAATGGTGTTTAGCTGGAGGAAGCAAGCCACTAAAGAATGGACCAAATGCAGATTAGTCTGAGCTCTGGAGGGTCTCTGCTGCTTGCTGTGGTTTGTGCTTCTAGCTTTTTGGTGATTGTTGGTGCTGGTGTTTCACTTGCTGTATTGATTTCTCTCTGCTTGGATGTACAAAAGCAGCTTTTTCTGCCACTGATGAATCTTGCCTCTGGAATTTTAAGCTTAAAATAAGTCCTTTCCTCCTCTAAACTGCGCCTTGTTTGGCTGTTCATCCCAGCAATCAATGTGAAACTGACTGTAATGCATGCCTTTAACTCTAAAAATCAGGAGACTGAGGCAGGAAAATCACAAAGATAGAGGTCAGTCTGGGTTAGATCCCTAGATTTTGTCTTCAAAGTAAACAAAGAACAAAATATAAACCTGTTTTGATGCTACATGCCTGTATACCCAGAAATCAGAGGTCTAAGGTGACATTGCATGGGGCACAGAGTAAAACATTGTGTCAAACAAGTATATAGGAGGATATCTGATGATTCTTTGAATATAGTCATAATATGTTAGAGTCTCACACGTGTGAATTTTAGTATCCAAGAGAGTACTTAAACCAACTGTCTGTGGATACTAAGAATAGTATTGAAAGTCAGGATTTCATTGTGTGAGTTTTTGTGGGTTGGGCCACAATTTATCCCATAGCAGTGTGACCTTGGGTGAGTTACTTAATTACTCTGTTTTATTTTTCCCTTTTTCTCATCTGTTTTAAGGTTTAATGCTTTTAATTTTTGACATACAGTAGTTAATTAATAAGCAAGCATACCTTCTTTCACACCTCTATTTTCTTTTCTGTTCCTCTCCTTACTACTGGGTTTCTAGATGACAAATATTACATCACTGATTTCTATCATGAGTTTACATGTGAGCTCAATGTCAGAGCTTTGAACATTTTCTCACTTTCTGCTCTATACTCCATCAAGGACTATATATATATTCAAGTACTAAAGCTTCCTTGGGAGTGAGGTTGATTTTGAGCACTCCATTTTAAAAAAAAGAGTCAGTGTGAACATTCATAGGTTGGCATCTTTTCTAGAGAAAGTAGTTGAAGTTATAATATACTTTATAGAGATTCTACCAGCTGTTTATGGAAATTTTAATTAAAAACCCAAAGTCACAGAAGTACACAAATTTTCACCTGCTGTGACTATTTTGATGTCAAGTGGCAGACTAATGGTAGTCATGGACTTTACATTGTCTTCTATAGTGGGAAATAGTGTGGGATCTAAATTAGCAGTCATCATAGTGATACCTGTGTCTTACCCAGTACTGGTAAGATGTCATGTGCTTCTCTAGCAGGTGTTCCAGCTAAGACCAGAGATTAGAAAACACAGCTAATCTGCAAGTACTGTTAGTTGAACAACTTTCTCAGTTGAGCCAAGATTGAAACTGCTACTCTCCATTTGACATATGTTTCTGCTAGGAATTGAGAGTTAGCAAAATTAAAAATCAAAATAGTGGATTTTGCTGATGTTTATTGAGTTTGCATTGGCCCAGTCTTTCCTTGTATGCCTCACTGAAGTTGGAAATGTTTACTCTGTAAATGTAACTTGTTTTGATTTTACAGAACTCTAAGTTAAGGAGCCTTGCCTTGTGTTGGGGGTACATTATATGTTTCCCATTGTAAGTGATATAGTTATATAATGTTAGGTGGAATTATGATCTTGTTACTATCTTCATTTAGGAATTAAGCATGATGTAAGTGTGACAGTCAGGTCTGCAGGGAACACCGCCCCCCTTGAGTGGGAGGTGTCTAGTTAGAGCTACAACCTAGGTGCTAAAACTGATTGGTCAAATATGAACCAATCAGCTGTCTCTCTGACTCACCTAAGAAGAACTTAAATTCTCTTCCCTTAGAGGAAGTGGGCTCTCTTTCTTCTTCCATGTGGCAATGGAGTAGAGGGGACTGCTGACCCAGGCCTCAGTGAGGTAAGGCCTATCCCTACCCCAGCTAATGGCTGGGGTCCGGGGCAGGCTCCAGACTTTTTCTCTCATGAATCTCTCTTTCTCATAAGGGGAGATTTCTGTTAACTTTTCTTGGGCTGCTTATTTAGCAAAATAATATAAGTTCTCTTAAACTCTGACAGGTGTTCTCTCCACACTGGTGGCTGGAGAACTCTGTAACTTCCCACATGGTGAGTGGGAAATTTCCCCATCCAACTCCCCTTTTCCTAATTTACTAAATTAGAATAAATGTGTTATTATAATTTAATTCTGTCCCTGTGTAAAATTCTTTAGCATTAGAGGACAAGAACTTGGAATAGGAGGAAGGGGAAGGGAGGATTCCAAAACTCACTTTCTCTCTCTCTCTCTCTCTCTCTCTCTCTCTCTCTCTCTCTCTCTGTTGCATTTTATATTAATTATCAATAACCCATATCATAGGGATATATGGTTTGATGTCAAGTTGACAAGGGGTGGACTGTGATGGTTAAGTTTTGATGTCAACTTGACCTTTCAAGTAATCTTGGGTGAGTCTCTCAGATTGTTTACAGGAAGGCAGCCTCTCAGTAGGATTGTTATCAGAATGGTCATAACTGGGTAGTGTCTATGACAGAATGAAGGTAGGCTGCATTAGTCAGGGTTCTCTAGATGAACAGAATGAACTGTACTAAACAAAAAGGTGGTTTATTGGATTAGTTCACAGCAGTCCCACACTAGCAGTCTACAAGCAGAAGAGTCAATCACTGCTCAGTCCAAGTGGCTGGATACCTCAGCAGTCCTAATCCAAGACTGAAGGCATAAAGGCTTCCTTAGGAGCCACTGGTCTTTGGTCCAGGCTGGAAGGCTGAGGAAGCTTTATTCCAATGCCAACAAACAGATGCACAACAAGAACAAGCAGCCAGCCAGGCAGCCAGGCAGACAGGGGGAGAGAGATTTCTTTCCCCTTTACATAGTCTTAGGGTGGCAGCTTGCAACCCTTTTCCCAGACTTGTTGACTCTGAGTTTCTGGAATTTCCTACCTGTATACACTGCCCTCAAGGAAGGGATGCTTATTTTTAGCTTCCCTTGAGCTTCCTTAAATTCTCTCCTCTACTGAGAGGGCTGCCTTCCTGTAAACATCCTCAGAGACCCATCCAAGATAGCTAAAAAGGTCAAGCTGATGACAAAACTTAACCATCACAGAGGGAAAATGATCAAAGATAAACTGATTTCACATGTAAGATCATGTGGAATTTGGTCATTGTTTGTGCTCAGTTTATTTCCCTTAATGTTCTATCCTCCATGCGCTTTCATGGTATAGCAAACAACAGGATTTTATTTTTCCCATTGTGTGTATTCTACATTGCCTTTTTTTCTCCAATAATGCATTCTGTAACAAAATGATAGGAGGTAATATTCTGTGGAATATTTATTTTTCCTTCTTCCTAGATTCCTTCCATCTGTAGAAGTTTCTCAGTCTTTCCTTAATGTTTAGGACTTCAATCTTTGAAAACTACATAATAGATATTTCATAAAATGTCCTTCCACTTTAAATTCATCTGATGTTTCTTCATCATCTTGCTATAAAGGTTTTTTTTTGTTTTTTTTCTGTTTAAATATTTCTCAAGTGTTTCATGGGTGTCATAGTCAGCCACATACATATGGGATGAATCTCCAAACCAGGCACAGTGTTTGGAGGAATATATTTAATAAAATAACAGATCCAGGGGAAGTTTAATAATGAAGAAAAAGGCTGGCCCCCTTTCACAGATCCAAGCAGAAAGAGAAACCCATCACTTCCAGCCAGAATATTCAAACTCCAACTAACAAAACAGCAGGATTGGCAGACTTCAGCTCTGACTACAATTTACAATGTACCACTGGAATTTTATATCCACCTTAGAAATACCCTAGGAGGCCAGGCTAAGGTCCTTCAGCCAGGAGACTGGAGACAAATCTTTAATACACTTTTGGATCTATTTAGGGAACATTCAGTCAAAGTACCACAATGGGGCATATAACTATCAAATATTTTAAATAACATAGACATGTATAATTATATGTGAATTAAAATTGTTTTCACAATATTTAAAGTTTACTGTAACTTATTTTAAGATTAATCAAAATTGAAAAAAAATTAATAAATTACATGAAATAATGAGTAAAATAACAGGCTGTGTCCCTTTGTGTTTTTTTCACAATAACAACATGAGATCTATGCTGTTAAATTATGATATGCACAGTACTATATCGTAAATCATAGGCTAATCTATGAATCCAACCTTTATAGATTCCTCACCTAACTTGACTCACACAGTATTTGTTATGTGATAGGCATTTTATGATCTTGTCCCCCAAAACTGTCCACATGATTGCATCTTGCAAGTTTTCCTTATTTTTCCAGGTGAACTATATTCCATCATATACAAATATCCTATTTTCACATTCTTTCTCCTTATATGTTAAATATTAATGTTCCCTCAAAATAAGCAATATATTCATTTACGTACAGTGATTAATCATAGGCATTACCAGCTGCATTTGTTTTTCAGGGAAGCCATAACAACATACCCAAGAATGAGTGGATTAAATAATAGAATTATACTTCTGCACACCTAGGATGGCTAGAATTCTATGATCAATAGGTTTGATTTCTTCTGAGGTCTCTTTCCTATCCCTGCAGATTGTCTTTTTATTCCCTGTAATTTTATCTGGTTAATCCTTTATGTGTGTCTCTTTCCTAAACTAAACTATTAAAAGGAAACTAAATTAAGGTTTATTCTAGTGATTTTATTCTACATTAATGGCCTCTATAAAAAATCCTGCAGACATGGTCATATTTCAGGCACTGAGTACTTGTAGTTCTGTATTTTTTTAGGGGGAAGGACATAATTCAGCACATAACAATTACAGTGATATGTCTCACATAAAGACAGGACCAATTGTGTTGCAGCTTGCTTCTGGAAGATACACCCACAAATATAATGGGATTTTGTGTTATAAAAAAAAAGGTTGTAATTACTTGTCCCTCAGAACTTGAAGGGGAGGGAAATAAAATAAATAATAAAAGAATTATAAAATAACTCAATAAATTAAATCAATTGGTAAATAATAAATGATAGAAAATAAATAAAAATAAAAATACATTAAGCCAATTATGATGTTACAAACTTCACATAAAATCATATCCTCCAGTGACCAGGTTTTATCGTTCATGAATTTAATAAACACATCAAAGCTGCCTGTGGATTTATGAGAAAAAAAGAGAAATAAACAAAAATGTAACTTTTGTGCAAAGCATGCAATGGCCAGTTTGCCAATAAATAAATAAATAAATAAATAATTAAATAAATACTAAATGAAAGGAGCTACCTTCATACAAATAAAATAAAAAAGAAAAGTGTTTATTGTCAAATTAATTGAGCACCAATCATCCTGGGGAGATAGAATGAAAGAGAGAGAGAGAGAGAAAGAGTCACGTTAAGGGGTATTTGATGGCTAATGGGGATGTAATAAAATTATATTTAAATTTTATGTACAATTACATATAACATATTTATATTTTAAAAATATATGCAATTATATATTACGTATGTTAATAATTAAATAATATATGTAATTACTTAAATTAATTTTATATTACATATATTATATTTAAATATAGATAATGTATAACATATATTTATTCATATAATAATGTTATATATAAATATATATTAAAATTTATATTATGTATATAAATAATATGTATATGTTTCTATAAATACATATAATACATATGATTTACATATATCAGATAATTATATTTTACATATTTATGTATAAATATGTCTGGAATGGTAACCAACCCCTAGATGGCAGTTAGTGAAGGGCTGGAAGGCAATGCACAAGCTGCCAGGGGAAGCTGATTTGCGATAACTGGAGTAAACAGACCATTGGCATGAAACATAGTCTGCGACCATGAATAGGCTGGATATAGTTCCTACTGCGAGAGAACAGCAAACCAAGAAAGGAGCAATTATGCAATGAAGGAGCCTGGGCCTGGGGGAGT
>PVHP010037831.1:0-17294 GCA_004024765.1 Zapus hudsonius | reverse complement strand
CCACAAATCATAGTAGAGAGGTAAAGTCTGACTTCCAGTGATAAACAATGCTTTATTAGGTACAAAGTTTCCATATTCAACAAAAAACACAATAAAGGAAAAAATATGTAACTTTTAAAGGAAAAAAGAAGTAAAGGAACTGTCCCTGAAAAGTCTTGATGGCAGATCTGATAGTTAAAAGATTTTAAAACAACTACCTTAACAGATGCTTATGTCGTGTGGAGAAAGTCAAGGAATAACAAAATGGAAATATCAATGAAGAGATCAAGAACCAAAAAGAATAAGAGGCTATTCTGAAACTGAAAAGTATAAGTGCAGTAATTTCATTTGAAAAATGCATGGACACATTTGAACAGAATATAGAGTCAGTTAACTTAATGACAAAATAGTAGAAGTGATAAAGTCAGAAAAATAGAAAGAAAAATCACTGAAGAAAAGTGAGCAGAGGTAATGAATCTGTTGGAAATCATCAAATGGAACAATGTAAGCATTATGGGAGTTATCAATGGAGAGAAAGAAAGGAGCAGGGAGATCATTCAAAGTAATAATGGCTGAAAAGTTCCCGATGTGATTAGAAACAAGAATATGATCATCCAAGAAGCTAAGCAAACTTCAAATAATAAGAATTCAGAGACCCACACAAAGATACATTCTTATTGCTGTTTTGAAAGACAAAGAACATCTGGAAGTACCAACAAAGAAAAATTCATCACAAAAAATAATATCCTATAATATTTCTCACCAGACGTTTTTAAGTCCAGAAAGTACTGATTCCACATGTTCAAAATAATAAAAGAAAAAAAAATGCCATCCAAAAATCCACCAAAAATGTCCCTTAAATCTGAGGGCAACAGACATTGCCACAGAAACAGATGATGAGGAAAGGAGTTACCACTGTCTTTCAGATCAAAGAAGTATTCCAGAACGAAACTGCTACAGTAGATAATAAACTTAACCCTATGAAGAAATAAAGGTCTCAGTGCTGGCAGATGGCTAGGTGGTTCGAGTGCTTGCCTGCAAAGCCTGATGGCCTGTGTTTCATTCTCTGGCATCCATGTAAAGCCAGATACACAAGTGGCACATGCATCTGGAGTTTGTTCAAAGTGGCAGGAGGCCCTGGCATGCCCACTCTCTCTGTCTCTCTCCCTTTCTCTGCTCTTTCAAATAAATAAAAAAATACCTTTAAAATAAAGGTCTCAACAATGGTAATATATGGGAAACTACAGACACTAATATTACTTTTATCAAGGCACTGAACTTTCCTCATTTTCTACATGATTTGAGACAGAATGTATTTTTTAAAATTAATTATGATGATAAAGACTAATAAAACTATAATTTTTTCTGGAAGCATCACAGTTTATCTTACACATATTGTTAATATTTTTGAGCAGGCAACTTACCAAAGTGTCACTTTGTGACATAAACGATCAAGAGGTTAGGTGACAGAAGAAGTATTAGAGACTTTTTGTTATGCATATATTTTATGTTAATTATCCAAAGTAACTGAAAGTAGAATACAGAGATTTTACATCCAAGCCCATAGCATCACTATTTACAAGAACTAAAATATAGAATTAACCCAGATATCTATGGAGAGATAAATAGAAATGCAAGATATGTATACATGGATACACAGGAATATTGTTAAGCTTTAAAAGTAAACAAAATTTGGATACCTGCTAAAATACCGGTAAATCTAAGTGAAATAAATGAATTTTAAAAAGACAAATACTCCATGTTTTCACTTATATGAACATATATAGGTATTTAGAACAGAGAGAAAATAGCATGCCATTGTTCCAGAGAGTTTAATAGGGATAGTGTTTCAGTTAGAAAGTAAAGAAGAGTTTGGGAAATGAGTGTTCTTAATGTTTTAACAGTGGTATGAATGGATATTATTGGATTCTACACATAAATGGTTAATATAGTATGTTGCTTTAATAATTTTTGCATTTTACAAAGCAATTTTCAAAAAAAATCCAAATGTGTTCATATATGGTCATTGAAGCATTATTTATAATAGCTAAGAAGTTGAGAAAATCCAAGCATTTATCAACTGATGAATGGCTGAAGTGAATGTTATACCCCATAATCAAATGTTACTGGTCTTAAGAAGTAGTGAAGAACTGATATACATGGATGAAAATGTTGATGAAAATGTTCTGAAGTCAGTAGGGGTGGTGACTGTCCATAATATATATTATAGAAGTGTACAAATTAACTCATTCATATAGTTAAAATGTGAATTTTATCTAATTAAATTAAGTGTCAACTACAAAGATATTTTCATCTAAAGGTAAAGAGTAAAGAGTAAAGGTAAAGACTGGAGAGATTGCTTAGTGGTTAAAGGTGCTTACTTACAAAGCCCAAAGGCCTGGGGTCATTTCCCCAGTACCCATGTAAAGCCAGATGCACAAAGTGGCCATGTGTCTGGAGTTTATTTGCAGTGGTAGGAGCCCCTGGTGTACTCATATTCTATCTGTCTACCTTACTTTAAAAATATTTTATGTATTTATTTGTGAGAGAGTAAAAAATAAAAGAGCTCAATGATTAAGAATATGCATTCTTAAACTCTAGTTTTTAAGACTTGTTTGTTTTGTCTTAGTTTATAAGTACTTTCTTTAATATGAACACTGTAATGCCAAAAGTTTTCATAAACAAAATTATTTATAATTTATGTGCCATTTAATATATATGGCATAGTGTCTTTAAGTCTATTTGTAGAGTTGTATTTCCATCACCACTTTCTACCTGGCCCTGGCCCTGCCTCATGACAAACACTAATCAATCAACTTCCTATTTCATGTTTTTCTTTTCTTTTATTTTTATTTATTTTTATTTTTTTTTTAGTTTTACAAAGTAAGGTCTTGCTATAGCCAAGGTTGACCTGAAATTCACTATGTAGTCTCAGGCTTGCCTCAAACTCACAGCAATGCTCCTACCTCTGCCACCCAAATGCTGGGATTAAAGTCATACACCACTACACATTACATGTGACTAGAATCACATAGCTATTTGTGATTAACTAATTAATCATATTTTCAAACTGATTAGAACAGATACTATACTTGATCTTAGCTAAAAGACCAAGAGGTCTCCATAATCAAATTTTAAGGCTGATTTATTTTGTATTAACATGTCATTCATTTTCATTGACAAATAATATCCCACTGAATGAATACATGGAAATCTGTTTACACATCCATTAATGAATGGACATCTTAGTTGTGTCTGTGGTTTCAGATACTAATGGGCTGTTATTGGGATACCTTTATAGGACTTTGCATGGACTCTGCTTTCAATTATCCATGTCTTTAGAAGTAGAGTTGCCAAGTCATATGTTTACTGGGTGATTAACAAGTGAAGAATTGCCAGTGTCTTAAAAAACAGCTGTACCAGTATACATTTCATCAATGTTCAAGGCTGGCACGTTCGCTACTTCTCTGTTATCACTAGTATTTGCCATTGGTTTTTAGTACCTCCAACTTAGAGGATATAAAGAGATAACACATCGAGATGTTGATTTACAGTTCCCTAAATGCCTTTTCACATACTTAGCCATTTGTATTGATTCTTGAGAAAAATGTCTTTTCAAATCATGTGCTCATATGAATTGTTTTTTCATATTTCATTATTGATTTGTAAGAGTTCTTTACACAATCTGGGCATGTTTTTTTTTCTTTTGGTGTGGATTTCTGTTAGTGTGTGTGCATACGTGCTCATGTGTGCAACTGTGGGAGCAATGACATGGCAGGCTCCTGGTCACAGGCATCTTTAGAGTGTTGCTACTCACATTGAACTTCATTTGCATTAGGGTCACTGGTTGTTTGCATGTGCTCAGCAGTTCACCAGACTAGCCTACCCCTAAACTTGATGGAAAGTTTTCTGTCTGCACCTCCCGTCTTAACAACACTGGGCTTATAGAACTCCACTCCAACTTTAGGCTTTTATGGGGTGTCTTGTATCAGAATTCAAGTACTCATGCTTGCATGGCAAGTGATCAATCCACTGACCCACCTCCCCAGCCTCAACACGAGTTTCTTATTAGAGATTTTCTTTGCAAGTGGCTTTCCCTTTCAATTGATTGCCTTTGCACTTCCTTGGTATGTGCTTTGATGCAAGAAACATCTTAATTTTAATAATGGCTACTTATCATCTGCTATGCTTTGTTGTGTGTGTATGTCTGTGTATTCATATGATTGTGGGCACATATGCCTCTGTGTGTGTGTGTGTGTGTGTGTGTGTGTGTGTGTGTGTGTATGTGTGTGTCACACATTTGAGGACAAAGGTCGATGTTCTTCAGTTGCTCTCCTTAGTTTTTGAGACACAGTCACTGACCCTGGAGCTAATGGGTTCAGCTTGAGAAACCTGTCAGGAAGGAGGAGGAATCCATCCACCTGCCTCTGCCAAGCTCAGCTTTTATGCATGTGCTCGTAATCTGAACTCAGGTCACTTTACCCACTGAGCCATTTTCTCCAGTCCCGTTTTATTGACATCCATTTATCTCTGTTCAGTTTGACATAAGATCTCAAAGATTTACTTCTATATCATTTGGTGAGAGCCTTTTATTTTTAACTTTTTTGTTTTATGTATCAGTTTTGGTTAACCTTGGGGTACAATGCGGTAGAAATCTAAAGTATTATGATCAATTTACTCTTATTAGAGTCTTTATTTCTAAAGCAGATTTCCTCTAAAAAAAGTTCTGTTAGCCTCTAAATCATGACTAGGATCTACATGACCTTTCTTTCCTTTTACTTTCAACCTGTTTGTGTCTCTGAATCTAATGTGTGTCTCCTACACAGAGAACATATTTGGATCTTGCTTATTTTACCTAAGTCTCAAAAGCTCTTCCTTTGGATTAGCTTGGTTAATCCATGTGTGCTTGATATTATCAATTTGGGTAGACTTAGAGATGTTCTGTATTTTTCTGTATTTTATGTCTTTTTGTTTGTTTATCTTTTTATGCACATGTGGTATATATGCATGCATACATGCTTATTCACATGTCCGTGGGCACACATGTTTTTGTGCATGCATATGTGTGCATCTATGTGAAGGTCCAGTGTCAATTTTGGTTGTTATAATCACTGCCCATCCTATCCATTGAGTCAGAGTATCTCATTGAACTTGAGCTGATTGACTTGGCTTGTTTAGCTCACCCGTTTGTCCTGGGGATCCTCTTGTCTCTGACTCCTGAGTGTTGTGACTACAGGTAAGAGCCACCATGCATGACAGTTTTGTGGGTGGCAGGCATCAGGACAGAAGTCCCCATGCCTGTCTAGCCAGCACCTTACCAACTCAGCCATCTTCTGAGCCCTTTCCTATTCTTTTCTTGCATCTCTTTACAGTTAAAATTTTCTGGTGTACCATCTTAATTCTATTGTCTTTTTTTCTCCTTTTAAAATGAAGTGTTTGCTTTATTTTCATGTATTTAATGATTGAATAATTTTTTGATCTTTAACTTTTACAGTTTCTCAGAGGTCCTAGATATTAATTCCCAGGAGGGGGTACAGTTGGCAAAGATTTTCGCCCATCTGTTGACTGTCTCTTCACTCTGAGAATTGTTTTCCTTGTTGTCCAAACGCTTTTAAATTTCAGGCAATCTGTTCATTGCTGGAATTGTTTTCTGAGCTATTGTAGTACTTTTCAAAAAGTTCTCGCCCATGCCTGCATCTTGAAGTGTTTTGCCTATTTCTTCATCGACAGTTTTAGATACATTTTCTTGATTTTTGAATAGGATGGGATATATCTACTTTTACATGTGGATGCCCAGTTTTCCTAGCACAATTTATTGAAGAGGCTTCCTTTCCTCCAATGAAAGATTTTTAACAATAATGTAAAAATTAGGTGGCTGTATCTGAGTCAGTTTATTTCTGGGTTTTCTGTTCTCCTCTGTTTGATGATGTATCATTCTGCTTTGATTTTGCTACTATTGCTCTAGTATCGTTGAGCTCAGGTATTGTGATATTTCCCCATTGCTCTTTCTGTGTAGGATTGCTTTGGGTATTTGGTGTCTTTTGTACTCTATATAAATTTTAGGATTGTTTATTTTTAGTTCTGTTCTGTGGAGAAGCCGATTGAGCTTATGATGATGATTGCAAATTCATTAACATGGAAGGTCTCTTCATCTTCTATTGTTTTCTTGAATTTATTTCTTTTTTTTTTTTTTTCAAATATTTTATTTATTCATTTTCAAGGAAAGAGAGAGAGAGAGAGAGAGAGAGAGAGAGAGAGAGAGAGAGAGAGAGAGAGAGAGCACACCAAGGCCACCACCTTGTGGGTCTGGCTTATGTGGGTCCTGGGGAATTGAACCCGGGGCCTTAGGCACTAGAGGCAAGTGCCTTACCCGCTGAGCCATCTCTCCAGCCCTATTTCTTTAAAATCTTAAAGTTTGATTGTAGACCCTTTTCTTCTCCTTGGATAGTTTTTTTTCTAGGTATTTTTTTAAGGTCATTGGAAGTAGGAAGTTTTTTTTTCTGATTTCTTTCTTGGCTAGTTTTTATTGATGCAGAGGAGCCTCAGATTATTTTATATTGATTTTGTACCCTGCTATTTTGCTGAAAGTCTTCATCAGATGCCAGTTTTCTGCTAGTGTCTTTAGGGCATCATGTAGTCTGCCAGTAAAGATAATTCGAATTCTTCCTTTTCTGTTTCTATGCACTTTGTTTCTTTCTCCTGTCTTTCTGCTTTGTGTAAGACTTTGAGTACTATATTGTATAAGAGCAGATCTTGTCTCCTTTATTTTATAGAAAAAACTTTCAGTTTTTTCTATTTCATGTTTTATTAGATAAATATTTATCAATAATAGCCTTTATCTTATTGAATAATGTTCAGCCGGGTTTGATTCTCAAATACCCTCATAAAATCAGGTCTAAAAAGTGATGCATGTGTCTGGAGTGTGTTTGCAATGGCAAGAGACCCTGGGGTGCCTATATCCATTCTCTCTCTCTCTCTCTCTCTCTCTCTCTCTCTCTTTTTTTTTCTCTCCCCCTCTCAAATAAATAAATAAAACTTTTTTTTAGAAAAAAGATGTGATTTGTGGTCAATGATGTTTGTACTATGAAATTGGCAATCCAATATTCAGTGCATATATATATATTTAAAACTATTATATATTTTTGAATTATTGCTTTTATTACTATGTGGTGGTCTTCTTTATCTTTTTGAATGATTTTGTCTTAAACTTTATCAGATATCAGAATAGCTACAACATTTTGTGTTCAGCTTTCATTTGATTGATAAAATTCATCCTTTGATTTTCATTCTGTGGTGTGCTTACCAGTAAGTCTGTTTCTTGGGCACAACAGATAGATGTGCTTAGACTTAGAATCCAGTCAGCCTTCCTCTGTCTTTTAATTGGTAAATTGAGGGTTTTTATATTTAAGGTCAATATTGAAAGATGTTTACTAATTCTTACAATTTTGTGAATTGTTTTTCTGGTTGGTTGGATTATTGTCTGTTCCTTATTTTCTCCCCTGTTAGTGTTAGAGCTTTGCTGGCTTATTGTGTTGGATATGATGGAATTCTTCCCAACACTCCTTTGTTCTTAGTATCCTCTCATAACATGTATTATTTCCCGTGTTTCCACGATTGAAATAGTTTGTCTCCTTTACCTAACTTTGGCAATGCTTATGTGGTGGTCATGAGATGCTTTGCTTTTCCACTTGCCTTAAAATATCCTTATCTCTCTTTCAAGTTTAAAAGAGAACTTTATTTCATATAGCAATTGTGGTTGGCAGCAATTTAAGGACTTAGGTCGTTATATGCTTTCCTAGCTTTTATTAATTAAATGCCTGATGGTATTCTGATGTGTGAGTCTTTGTAGATGAGTTGAAATTTTTCCATTATAGCTTTTAATATTCTTTTTTTGCCTTGTATTTTGGCATCTTCATTATAATCTGTTGTGGAGGGCTCTCTGGTCATGTTGAGTTTGGGTTATAACTGACTCTTGCATGTGGTTATCCATTACTTTCTCTTGATTTGCAACAATTTCATTGAACAGATAGATTCTCCTTATGTTTAACTCACTTTTCTATTCTGCAAATTCTTAGGTTTGGTCTTTTGATCATATCACAGAGTTCTTGGATGTTGAACTCATGCTTCCTTCTTCTTTATTAGTGTTTGAACATAGTCTCTCCTTGAACTTGTCCTAAATCTCTTTTACTATTTCTTTCGTTGGAGTCAATCTACTGGTAGTTTTAGTTGATTTCTTGAATTTTTCATTTTTTTCAAGTCTCAATATTCTTGCTTACCTTTTCTTCTTTTTTCTGACTTTGTCATGTAGGTTACTGATTTTCTCACTCATTTTGTTGAAATTATCCTTTATGAGGATGGCTTTCTGATTCGGATGAGTTCATCTTTGAAATCTTTGGTCATTTTTGATATAAATACTTGAAATCTGCAACTGATATTTCACATTCTTTGGAACCTTTGAATGAATAAAAGTATATAGTTTGACTTTTTCATATACCCTATGTTTCTGAACTGTGATTTATGTGTTTGTTGGCTTGGCCAATGCTTCTGGTTTTAACTGGAGATAGTGTTATTGACAAGCTTACTCAAGGGCTCAATTCTCAACAGCACTGCGAGAGGAGAAAATGAGCTGCTATGACAGCAACAATATCAAGCCATGCAAGACATAGAAATTCACTTAAAACTATTAAAGCTCACCACGACATCATCAGGGATCATGTAACTGAAAATGAAAAGCTAGTTTAGAATGAGCTATGAAGCTGAATAGTAAATTTAGAAGTAGTAAATGTATAGGATAAAGGAGGGAGTCAAGGGAAAACAAAAATAGAGAAGTTAAGTTAAATACATGAAAGGAAAAAGAAGAAATAGAGAAGAATGTTATAGATCGAGAGAGAAGAGAGTACAAGAGAGCTTACTTTCTTAAATAAAAAAGCAAAAAAAGCTCTAAAATAGACTGAATAAATATGAGAGATAAACATAAAATATCAGATTTTTGAAAGGAAAAAATGAAGTGGCAAGGTCACAATACAACTAAAACACTGTCCAGAGGGAAAAGGAAAGAAACCTATGTGCAAAAACAAAAAGAAAAAAAATAAGAGAAAAAGATTGACCAATAATGAAAAATTGTATAAGCAATTAGATCACTGTATCAAATATATTTCTAAATATGACAAAGCAAAAATACTGATAAAATTAAAGAAGATTTTAATAAATGAAGCATAAAAGCAAAATGAGGAAAGAATGATGAAGAGTTGTAGAAACTTCTTCCTGGTCCTTGAATTAGAGGCTGCGGGTTATTTGCATATGGGGGAGTCATTTGAACTTGGAGCCACTGCTCTGGTCTATGTTATCCACCAAAGCTGTCTTCACTCAGCTCTGGAAGTCACCTTCTGTGAGTAACAGGATGGTCTGATAGCACTACAGTCTGTGAGCTGAGCAAGTTCTAGCACTTTCCCAGACTTGCCACTTTCTTCACGCTGGAGCGGCTAAAGTTCCAGCTGGGCTGTCTCAGTTGAGTTGAGAGCGTGGGAATCAATCACAGCACCAACATTGGTAGAGGTAGAAGAACTGGCTTCATGTTTTCAAGACCTCTTCAGGTTTAATCATCCTGCTGGATGGATGCAGCTCTGGGTGTCCAGTGGATTATGGAATCAGGGTGCTCTACTCTGCAACAGTGCACAGCTGAGACACTGCTCCCGAGTTGGCAGCTGGATCTGCTGGCATCAGGCACTTGGCCACTGACTTCCAAGAGTGCTCCTTGATGATGCCATGTGCCTGCTCCCCCTCAAGAAGGGCTGACCTTTACCTGTTCACCTCATTGCATCAGCTGGGTCTTTTGCCACCTACTCTTTTTGACTTTTCAGCATCTTGTCTTCCTGCTCTCCAGGACTGCCTCCCAGGGCTGTCTCTCACCCTCAGGCGACTACAGGCTAAATTTAGGCTGCATGAAGTGTGGCTCCTCTTTGTTCTCATGCCAGAAAGCAGATCACTCTTACACAATATTTTTTTTCTCTCAAGATGGTTTCTGTCCTCTGAGTCACACAGGCTGACAAAATGGGAGTCCTCTCTACCAGTAACCTGTGTACTGAAGGAATCACTGGTTCCCCAAAACCCACAATGGGATTTGAGGATTGGGATGGCTGTGGTCTTGATCTGAGTATGCAGGGCCACCAGAATTTATGTTTTGGATTAGGCATCTGCTTCTGTTGTAAGAAACCTATGTAGTTGGAGCTGTATATATCTTGCTTTGTTTTGCATAGTACACTTCTTATCTTTCTTTTTATTTTTTTTTTCTACACATTTCAGGTACCTTGCTGCTACCTTTATGTTTTTTTTTTTTTTTTTTTTTTCCTGAGACTACTGCTTGTTCTCTCTCTGTCTCTCTTTCTCCTTGCTTTCTCTCTTTGGAATAGAGTCTTTTTGATTTTGTTATTTTTATTGTTATCCTTCACCAGGTCTCAGATAGATAGGGCACATCAAGTTCACCATTTTACCCAGAAATATCCCATATTAATGACATTATTCTTATTGAGAATATTATTGTGAGAACATATTGCATTTTAGACATATTCCTATTGGTTATACTCTTATTTTTCCTCTTGCCTGCTTCCTTTGCACTGAGAGCCATCTCCTCTTGGGTTATTGGTATTCACTTTGGGGTCATAAATGAAACAGTCTGTCTCTAGGGAAGAACATTGTCTCACACTGCACTACCCTCAACCCTGACAATGAATCTTACATTATTTTTACCCCCTCTTCTGCAATGCTCCCTGAGCCTTGGAGGACATGTTATAAGTCTCATTTAGTGTTGAGAACTCAGTAGCCTCTAATTTTCTGCTTTAATGAGTTTTGAGTCCCCTCAGTGTGTAAAATTCTATTGTTTTTAAAATAGGTTTTGAAAATGTATTAGTCATTCCTGTATATGGACCATGATGTTTTTATGAATTTGCATGTTTTATAATCATTGTCAAATGCCATACATTTTAGGTAACTCAATGCTGCAACTCAGGGTATTTATATCTTTGTGGTTACACTTACGTTTTTGCTTCATCATCTGATCATTGTCTGGCTGTATGAAATGAATTCAAGCTCCATTCTCAGCAGTGTACAGCATGCAATGTTACCACATGGAGCATGCAATTTTGGGAATGTGAAATGTCTGCCCAATGACCATGGATGGTTGTGGTTTTTGTCTCTGATATTCTCTCTCTCTCTCTCTCTCTCTCTCTCTCTCTCTCTCTCTCTCTCTCTCTCCCTCCCTCCCTCCCTCCCTCCCTCCCTCCTAGTAAACTTCTTGTTACTCTGTTTCTATTGGAACCACATCCAGTTATGAGTTTCCACTAACCAGTGGTAGATTACTCTGCTTTTTCTGCAACACCATGGAGCCTAAATCATTTTATACCTTAGTAGAGTTGAAGTTCAGTACCATTTTGAAGGGCGGGTATTGCTCGGATCCTCCTCTAGATCCAAGAAGGGTCTTCTTGAGTTCTGTTTTTCTTGTTCAAATCTGTTAAATCTGTAGCTCTTCTTGTTTCTCTTTTTGCTGAAAGTACCTGGACTTATCATTCTTCTTTTAATTGTTCAACCTCACTAATTTTGTGATTTCTATTATTTCAATTAAGTAATGCAATTTGGTGTGGACTTCTTTAGTATATATTTCAAATAAGATTTCTTTGGTTTGAAAGTCATACAAAGGTTTTACTTATGGCATAGATGTTCCTCTGAAAAGAATCTCTACACACTAATGTTACAGAACTGAGTATGGGGATACTATCACCTTCTCTCACAGTGAGGACCCTGACCTACAAACGGAACATTGAATGGTAATGCTGCCTCTGTTTGGCTTGGCTTGTCTCTCATGCAGTGGGAATTTTGTTATAAGACTGAATAGTGGAGGCCTTTTGTTGTGCAGCATTTTCAAGTCTCCATGTCTGCATATAGGGTCTACGGGACATGGGGAGTGGGTAGTCTTATCTTTTGAGAGTGGGGTGGTGTAAGAGGGCATCCATCTTGTCAAATTTGACTAGGGTTTCTGCATCTGTGACTAGACTTATTGATGACAAGAGGTACTAGGTGCCTACTGCATCCTTTAGCTTCAAGCTATAGTCCAGAATGGAAACCGTCAAGACAGGAGAATCACCCTGCTCAGAGTAGGTATGCATTTTTGTATCCCTCATGGTTGGACAAGAAGAAGCTGTGATTCAAATGACACAATCAGTCCCTGTCTCCATTCTGCTATGTGCTTCCAGGACAACATTGTCCAAAGAATTTAAGTGGTTGATTTTTTTAACCTAAATACCATCAGTCATTGTTTTTTGCTATCAAATTCTTTACCTTTCCATTTGGAAAGTCTCTGTTTACAATATAAAAACAGTAAATATCAATCTTGTAAAATTGGGAACAGAGGTTTCACATGGGAAATTTTAAGAAGTTATATATTTTGCTTTTCACTATGATTCGTAATCTGTGTAATTTCATACAAGTAAAAGTTGAGTTATAAATTGCAATTCCCATTGTTTACTGAAATGCGTAGAACTAATTTTTTAAAATATGGGAAAGGTTAAGAAAATTAACTATATAAATAAATTTAGCACAGACTGATATTGAGTGGTAATATTTTGGAGGTTGAAAAATACAAAGGTTAAAAGAAGACATTTAACATCATGAAATAAATTCATGGATCTTGATTAAGAAGTTTTGAAATTTGCCTAGAAAATAAAATGTATGTGAATAGCAAACAAAACATAGAAAAGGAGCGATAACAAAGACAGTGCTGTCCTATCATACAGAAAAACACATTGTAAAGCCATAGGATTAAAATATCAAATCACAAAAGAAACATTGAGGCATTGCTTCCCCTCACCCCTTCAGACTGGCTGACCAGCTCCCCCAACAATTCTCCTGTCTCTCACTACTAAACTCTAGGGTTCTAATCCTGCATAGCCATGCCCACATTTTGATATAGGTGCTGGGAATTGAATCCAGGCCCACATGATTGAGAAGCAAGGGCTCTTACCAGAGCCCAGAGTGGAGGATTAAGTACATAAATGCTATTTCTTGACCCTGGAACAAAGTTCTGTGACATATTCTCAGTTCCCAATGAGAAAAAACAATAAACTTAGTGTTACTTTCTCTATTTGGATTTTATTTTATTTTTTTTGGAAATATTACTTTCATTTCAACTATTTTTTCAAAAATTTATTTTTATTTATTTGTGAGGAGAGAGAGGAAGAAGGAGGGAGGGAGGGAGGGAGGGAGAGAGAGAGAGAGAGAGAGAGAGAGAGAGAGAGAGAGAGAGAGAGAGAGAGAGAGATTGGGCATGCCAGAGTCTCCTGCCATTGGAATGGTATTACTTTCTTATGTATACTATGCTTCTGTCGTATTCATCCCAGTTACTCTCATTCCCCACACACACACACACTGCACTGGTCCCATTTCTTTCCCCAATTAGTCCCCTTTTCACTTCAATGCCTTTCAAACAACATCTAGACTTTGCATATGAGAGAAAACAAGAGATTTGGAATTTGGAGTCTAACTCTACATGATAACCATTACTTTCAGTTCCATTCATTTTCCTGACAATGAAATACACTCATTCTTCTTTAAAGCTGACCCGAACTCCATTGTGTATACTTTTCTCCATTCAACTTCCACTTTCCCTTTTTACTTTACGTAGATCATATTAGTGCCTTACACAACGTCCATGCTGACAGTGTTATAGAAGCAACCAAGTGTGAGATTGTAACTATGAGAATAACCAAGTAACCCCAAATACTAGAAACAGGAGTTTGGGGTTCAACTGTAAATAATATGAAACCTCCAAATGTCTTTCAAGAATGAGTTATTGATGGCCACATTTATTCAGAATCACCAGCTAGTGATGTGAAAGGTGAGCTGATTTCGTAATGCTAAGACTGCATGGAATTTTCAGGAATGGCTGAGACCTAATTTGTGGTTCATTTGTTATTGCATCTGTACATACTAGGCAGCCTAATATAAGTATTCAATTCTAGGAGTCTACAAATACTGTCCTTTTTTCATATTGTTGCATAATTTTGAGTTCTTTGTTTTATTGAGTATGCATTATTTTGTTGTTTTAATTTTTTCATAGGAGAAACAGGATTTATTTGAAGCTCACAGATTCTAGCAGAGAGAGAAAAAAAAAAAAACAAGTAAACAATCAAACAACAGAAAACCACCACCAGCACCTCCAAAAGCAAGCAGGCTCAAGCTGCCAAGCAGCAGGGCCTCCAGGGAGAGCTCAGACTGCTCTCTGAATACCTATTGCAGGAATTCCAGATCCTCCCCCTGTAACACCTTATGACTGGACCCTAGGATCTACCCACAGTGACCCAACCTCAGGCTAGATGACTGGAGACAAGCTTTTAATAAAACTCCTGAATCTATTGGGGGACATTCATCCAAACTACCACAACCAACTGAGCCATTCCTGCAGCCCCCTGCTTTAGGTTTATACACAGTGAACCTCATTCTGTTTTGGTGTTGGGTTCTATGGATTTTAACAAACACATTGGTTTGCATCACTCTTTTCATAGCAATGACAAGGGACAGGCCATCATCTCAAGCTGCTCCTTGTGCCGCTCCTTTGTCCTGACACCTAGCTCTTGATATCACTGTGATTTGGTCATCTGGGGGTTGTCATGTAGCAGGAATCAATCATCCAGTCTGTAACATTTCTGGACTGGCTTTTTCCACTCTTTATAATGCCTTTGTGATTCATTCAGGTTGTGGCTGTCAACTGTTCACTCCTGTTTACTGCTGACTGGTATTTTACTCTGTGGCTGGACCACACTTGCTGTATTCATCTACCTGTTGAAGGATGACGGTTTTGTTCTCTCTAACTTGGGTCAATTTTGAATAGAGCTGTTAGAAATATTCATGTACAACTATTGAGTGAACATGTTTTTGTTTCTCTATGGTAGATATATAGTGTGATTTATTGGTCAGGCAATAATTTTATTAAAATATGTTTATTTGAGAAAGAGGAAGAAAGAGAAAGAAAAAGAAAAAGAAGGAAAGAAGGGAGGGAGGGAGGGAGGAAGGAAGGAGAGAAAGAAAGGAGAAAGCAAACATGCCAGACCCTCCAGCCACTGCAAACAAACTCTACATGCATGCGCCATTTTGTGCATCTGACTTTATGTGGGTGCTAGGGAATGGAACCCGGGCCATCAGGCTTTGCAAGCAAGTGTTTTTAACCATGGAGCCGTCTCTCTAGCCCATGAAGTAATTTTAGAAAAAAAATTACTAATTTTTTTCAAAGTGGCTGTATATTACACTCCCACCAACAATGCATGCATGACACAGTTGTTCTGTCTCCTCACCAGTACTGAAGAATGTCAGATTTAAAAAAAAATGTGTGTTGGCTTTAGCCATCCTAATAGGTATGTAGGCATAGCTTATGGTTTTAATTTCCATTTGCCTACTGACTAATAAAATTGAGCATTTTCTCATATGTTTATTGGCCACCTAACTATTTCTTTGGTGAAGTATCAATTTACAATGTATTTTTCTCTCCACTTTAAAAATATTTAGTCATTTATTTTCTTATCAATGACTATTTTTCCAGTGTATGTATGTATGTATATGTGTATGCGTGCATGTATGTATGGTATACATGGATGTGTGTATGCATGCTTATATATGTATGAGAGACCAGATGTCCCTGTGGGGTGTCTCACTCAATCACTCTTCCACTTTTATTTTTGAGACTTCCATTGAATTCAGAGCTCACTAATGCAGCTAGTTCAACTAGCCAGATGTAATATTTCATCAATGCCTTGGTATATGGTGCAGAGCTCTCTGCATTGGTACAAGTAGAATTTTATGATCATATTGATGTTTCAATGTATAATAGTTACTTTCTCCACAGTTGGGTTTGGTGTCTAAAATTCAAAGGCCAAATTATATTAGGAACCACAATCAGCAAACATTATTCTATCCTGATTTTTAAATAGATTTTTTCATTTTCTGAGACTTAAGAGCAAGGATGCTAAGCCTTGGATGCTAAATATTGTATTCTGTCTTCCATTTAGACTTTGATTTGGATTTAAAATTCAAAATCACTCCCATCATTTCTATCCTTGTGAGTGTGTGCCTGTGGGGATATTAAAATAGAGAAAGAGCTACTTGGAGAGATGAAATGATTGAATTTGATGCCTAAGGCCAGAAACCTCATTTTGCTTATGTTAATATATAGAACTTTCTGCACTCCAATTCATGGCTAGTAAATGCTTTTTCTTGGTTCTATAAAATTCAGCATTGTACATTCCAGTGGAGAATCTTATTTCTTTTGTCACAAATAGTGCTCACAACCAGTCTCAATCAATATAGATCTATTAATATATCCCAATTAGAAAATGGTTATACACAATTATAGAAAATGAAAACCTATGTATTTATTTATTTGTTCCCTTTTTTGTTCAATGCTAAGGATTGAACCCAGGCTTTGTATGTGGGTGTTGTTTTTGGAAATGACACTTTATTTCAATATGAAGATTTATAGTTTAGTTAAATCAGTAATTATCAAAGAGATCAAATGTAGAGTGAAATAATAGAAACCAGCAGGTATTTTGAAAGAATTTTAATGAGTATTTAGGAGAATATAATCCATTCACAGAAATGCAGGCATCCTCAGTGGTCCATGTGCAGAATGACATTAAGAAGATATCATTTGTTTCTGTTAGTTTTAAATTAATTTGATTATCTGTCTATTTTCAACAAATATTTCCTGTACACCTATTTCTTGGCATTCTAAGATTAATAAGAAAATATTACATTTACTGTTTGTAAACTCATGAGACCTTAGAATATTATGTTGGTTGGAAAAGAAGAAATGAAATATAGAAATATGCATTTATAATCCTGCAGGTACTTATAAATAGCTATGGAAATACTAAAGATAGAGCAAATTTCTGGATACATCATCTTTTTCCAAAGGAAGAAGAGACATTTTAGGTATTTCTTAGATTAGCAGAGGAATCCATAAACAGAGACAGAAAAAGAATAGTTTGTGTGTTGGTTGAGTATTCAGGCCAAGGGAAACATAAGAGGATCATGGGAAAGAAGAAGGCTGGAGACCCTAGAAGATGGTGGGAATGATGAGATGCAAGCAGTGACTACAGACGCATGAGGCAGATATATACTTTGGGGACCTTAGATTACATCAAACATATTTGACCTTTAGTTTTTTAAGTAAAAATATTTGTTTGCATATATGAGTATGTGTTTGGGGTAGATGGGGATCTCAAGACCTTTTCCCACTGAAAACAAATGTCAGATACTTACACTACTTTTTCAAC
>PVHP010037830.1:0-17175 GCA_004024765.1 Zapus hudsonius | reverse complement strand
AGTAACCATGTTAGCTATTATTAATGTCACAGTATCATATTACTTTGATTCAACTTAACAATGGCCCCAAATCACAATAGTGACACTAGCAAAATGATCACAGTATTATTATAATAGTTATTGTCATGGTTTGATCCAGGTGTCCCCCACAAACAAATCAATGTGTTCTCAGTGATTGATCCTCGGCTGATGGCAGTTCAGGAATTAAAACCTTGCTAGAGCTGTGTTGTTGGGGGTGGGCTTATGGGGTTATAAACCAGCTTCCCCTTGCCAGTGTTTGGCACACCTTCCTGCTGCTGTTTCCAGTGCTGTGGCGGAGGTGATATCCACCCCTCCTGCCAGGATGGAGTCTCCCCTCGAGTCCGTAAGCCAAATAAATCCATTCCTCCAGAAGCCACTTTTGTTTGGGTTCTTTCTGCGTAGCAACTAGACAGCTGACCGCAACAGTTATATTTCCTTATTACATTATTTATTTCTTACTATGTCTAACTTATAAATTATACTTTATCACAGGCATGTAAATATAGAAAGAAAGCAGTATATATAAGATTTGTTGCCATCCTGGGTACTGAGACATGGAAGGTATCTCTACGGGGAAACATATTTATAACAGTTTTCAGAAGAAGGCGATAAAAAGTGAAAACCAGTAACTGAAACTGGAGTAAAGATGACACATATAAATAATGTTTCTATCAGCAAGATCAGAAAATACTGTGTAGTATGGTATACATATTTTGAATATTTGTGTGTGAAATTACAGAACTATCAAGAAATAGCTAATTTATTTTATCCTTCACAATAATAAAGGCTCCGATGAAGTACTTTCTATGCCAGCTTATCCACCATAAATACATCATTATCAAGATTAATCAGCATGATGACAGAAGTAGCAGGTAACTTTTACTGACTTCCATTTACAAATAAAATGGTTTGAACTTTAAAAATGTCATAGAATTTGTGTTAAATAGACTTGTATCTATAGTTTTTGCACAAAATCCTTACATGAATAAGGAAGTCAATGACAAAGTATTCATAAATTTCTGTCAGATTTCAGAACATAAACATTCAGATAAGATTTAAGGCTACTCAGTGATAGTGTCTTGTAAAATCCAACAAAATCTTCAATCTGCAATTAGATTCCAAAGAGACCAAAATATTCACTCAAGCTGAGCTTGTTTAGGTAAATCTTCCACTGTTAGCAATTTAATTTTATAAGCTTTTCAAGCAAAGAGTTAGCCTGGAATTTAAAAAAAAGATATGTTTTAATTCTAGCTATTATTGCCTTTATCAAACCATTCTGTTAGCATCCTTATGATGGTACTAAAGAGCAGGATGCTAGATATTTTGTCTCAAAAATATCTTAGAAAAAGAAAATATTAGATTTTATTAATTATAGTAAAATTACTCTCACTATATAAGTAGGTTATTTAGTTTTCCAAGTAAAGTTTCATACAAAATAAGCATTACCATCGAGTTATGAACCCAGTATCCAAAAAGGTAATTTAATTATTTACAACAAAACCAAGATCCATTAGAAAATTAGAAATAACACATAGGAAAAAAATCTTAAAATTTCATTCACTTATAAAACTACACATACTTGTAAAATATCCAACTTTATGTCAAATATAGACACTTGCATGGATCTTAATAGATGCTTGTTAAATTATCTGGATAACAAGGTAAAGAAAGGGATATGTTTGAAATGTGCCATTTATAGAAATTTGGTGTTTTATTTTCACGGGGCTGGAGCCTTGGGCCTCACATATACTATACAAGTATGCTACCAATGTACCACATTCTCAAGTCAACACCGTGCTTTTTTAGTTACTTCTGCACTATGACAATTACAGAATACTAACAACATTCACTGAATGTTAATTACCATTTGATGATTATCCAGACATAGCTACTATCAGTCACCTTACCATCACAGACACGTAAAATAAGAGCTTTATAAATGTCTGATCAAATGGCTTTAGAAGGACCAGAATATTATACTTTTGTCTCAACAAAGTAGGCTTCTGCAATACTGTAGGCTGAACGTGTCCACCTCAGATTAGATGGCTGATGGAAGTACTAAAGTTTGAACTGACCATCAAAATTACAAAAGCACAATTTCTCTCATGATGATGATTATTCTGATAGAAGCAGTAGACAAATTTACTGACTTCCATTTACAAAGAACTTTTCATTTAGTTTTGCAGTGCAAGGGATCAATCAAGGGGCTCAACCCCCTGGTGGGGATTTTGGTGAAGTTACACTGTCAAGTTGATTGAATTTGGAATCACCTAGGAGAAACACATCTGGGTGTGTCCTTAAGGCTTTTAACTGACAAGCTCTCCTCTGAATGTGGGTAGCACCATACTGAGGGCTAGAGCTTAAAATTATTAGGAGAAATGAGAGAACTGAGCACCAGCAGTCATTTATCTGAATGTGAAGAGCCACCTCGTGTTCCTGATGCCACATCTTTCCTGCCACGATGGACTGTATTCCTCTGAAGCACGAGCAAAAATAAATCCTTCCTTCCTTGAGTTTTTTAATTGAGTATCTGGTCACAGCAAATAGAAAAGTAACTCATGTACCAGGTAAGCACTCATCCATTGAGCTATGACCCCCAGCTTCTGCAAGGCACTGTTTTTAGTTCTTGTACCTGAGTATCCCACCATCTTTCTATGGCACTGCCATATATATGCAGGTAATAAAAAAACTTATGCCTGGACTAGGAGTATAGCTCAGTGGTAGAGCACTTGTCTAGAATACACCAGGCTCTGAGGTTAACTCCCCAGTACCCTAAAACCAACAGAACCTGAGCTGTATAAGTGGAATTAATCAGTATATGTCTCTCAAGTAAACAATGGAGCCAGAATTGGCATTCACATCTGATTCCAAAACCTGAATCTTGACTGCTACACAGCTTGCAAAGGATAGAACATAGCCATAGCTTATCTTCCTACAGATCTTATTGCCCAGTTAAAACTCCCCCAAATCAAAAATAGTTTTGAATGGAGAGTTGTGGCATTTCCTGTAGTCCCAGCTACTCAGGAAACTGAGGCAGGAGGCCTGCAAGTTCCAGTAAAATGTAGGTAATAGCAAGACCCCATTTCAAAATGAAAATGGAACAAGGAGGCTTGAGGTGTACCTCAGCAGCACAGTGATTCCTGCCAGCAGGCAGGAGACTTTGATCCAGTCTTATCACAAAATAAATGCTAAATAAATAGATGATATTTTTTCTAGGTAGGTGCAAGTAGTTTCTTGAAAGAAATGGTCACGCCTATGAGAACTGTGAAAGAGTAGAAAACTGGTAAGGACTAAGAAGACATTATGTCAAGGTATAAATAGATAGGTTTGAATGTTGCTGACATAACAGTATTACTTACTGTGATAAACCAATAGGAATCTGCTCTATAAACCAATTTTGATAAGAAGCCAATCCGTTTGACTGGAGCCAGAACATGAAGGTGCAGGTGATAAATGGAACAGAATGGTGGCATATGGAAACCCATCCTAGAACAGAGGCAAGAGATCATTGGCAAATCAGCTCTCTCGTGGTTTGAAATTACTTTTCAGGCTAAAGTGCATAAATATTAAATATATCCACAACAGTTTTCCTAAGGTAGACAAATTATCATTCACGGGTCTTTTGTTATTTTTCTTTATGTACGTTGGAATAGCCATAGTTCCTCTTCATGTTGAAGCTCATAGTAATACAAACTCTTTATCAAGGAAAGCCTGAAAGCATACTGTGTTTCATCACAACCTTGATAAATTTTGAGTTGGCATTATTTTTAATCACTTCAGTCCTTATCACATTAAGCTTTAATGAAGATTTGCTCCTGCAATAATCTCAGAAAAATTTTAATCAAGTAGTGCCATTCCTTCATTCTAACAAATAGCCACTAGATGGCGAACTTTCACCTTAAAGTAAACAGATGGTTCCTTGGAATCAAACATTTCAATAGAGATTGAACAAATAATCATAAAAAAACTGTTGTCATCACCTAAATTTCTTGTTAAACACAAAAATACTTTAGATGGTAATTATTCATAATTAATTGCTGTATAAAACAATTATACAAAAAAATCCTATTTAAATAGAAGCAAAATTATGATTCAACCACTTAATCAATTGAGGGGTTCAAAGGTAACTTAGTTGGTGTCATGGTTTAATACAGGTGTCCCCCAAAAACAATTGAATGTGTTCTGATAGATAGATCCTCAGCTGATGGCAGTTTGGGTTTTACAACCTCGATGAAGCTGTGTTGTCAGGGGCGGGCTTATGGGGTTATAAGCCAGCTTCCCCTTGTCAGAGTTTGGCACACCTTCCTGCCGCTGTTTGCAGTGCTGTGGCAGAGGTGATGTCCAGCCCTCTGCTCATGCCATCATTTTCCCTGCCAGAATGGAGTCTCCCCTCGAGTCCGTAAGCCAAATAAACCCATTCCTCTACAAGCCGCTTTTGTTTGGATTCTTTCTGTGCAGCAACTAGAAAGCTGACTGCAACAGTTGGTGAAGCACCTGCTGTGCAAGCATGAAGACCTGACTTCAATCCCCAGAATCCATGTAAAAACTCCAGATGTGGGTTGGAGAGATGGCTCAGCGGTTAAGGCCTTTGCATGCAAAGCAGAAGGACCCAAGTTTGATTCCCTAGTACCCATGTAATGCCAGATACACAAGGTGGCACATGTGTCTGGAGTTTGTTTGCAGTGGCTGGATGCCCTGGCACACCCATTCTCTCTCTGTCTGCCTCTTTCTCACTCTCTCTCTCTCTCAAATTAATAAATAAGTAAAATATTTTTTTAAAAAAACTCCAGATGTGGTGGCACATGCAGTGAAAATCCCCGTGCTAGGGCCTTGGATTCAGGATCCCTGAAGCTTACTGACCATCTAGTCCAGCCCAATTAGGTGGGTTCCATCTAGGTCAGCAAGAGACCCTGTCTCAAGAAAGGTGGACAGCAAATGAGCACAACACTTAAGGCTGTCCTCTTGCCTCCACATGCACACACACACCTGCACACAGGTACACCTGCACACATGCTCACACACATATACACATACATATGCACAGATACAGACACACCTGCACACATGTACACCTGCATACATGCTCGCATATATATATACATACACATGCATGTACACCTGCAGAGATACAGACACACCAGCATACATGTACACCTTCATACATGCTCACACACATAAACACATACACATGCACGTATATCTGCACAGAGATAGACACACATGTACAGCTGCACACACGCTCATACATATATACACATGCATACACACCTCCACACATGCTCACATATACACATGCATGTACACCTGCACAGTGATACAGACACACCTGTGCACACACACGCATGTACACATACACATGCATATACATCTGCAGAGATAAACATACATACAAGCATGAACCCATGCTCATATGCATAAATACATAAACACGCATAGATACATACACACATAGATACATAACTGCATGCATGCTCACACATACACAGCTATATACACATATACCTACACACATGTACTCCTGCACACATGATTACACACATATACATCTACACATGCACATACACCAGAACAGAGATACAGACCCATGTGCATATATGTACACATGCTCACATGCTTACATATATATATATACACATATACACCTGCACATATGCTCACATGCATATACACTATATACACATTACACCTGCACACAGATAGACATACCTGCAAACATGTACACCTGCACACATGCTCACACATATATATACACATACAAACACATGTACACCTGCAGAGATACACAGACACACACACATACCTGCACACATGCTCACATGTATATATATATATATATACATACACACACATGTACATCTGCACAGAAATGCAGAAACACACGTATACCTGCACACATGCTCACACAATATACACATACACACACATACACCTGCAGATACACACACACATATATATACATCTACACACATTCTCACATGCATGCACACCTACACACATGCTCACATGCATATATACACACACATGAACACCTGCACACATGCTCACACACATATATATATGCATGCACACCTGCAGAGATATAGACACACATGCATGCACATCTGCTCATACACACCCACACCCACATATACCTACACATATGCTCACACACACATATATACATACACATGCACATACACTGCAGAGATACAGGCATACATGTACACCTGTATACATGTTCACATGCATATACATATACATATGCATGTAAACATGAACAGATACACAGACACAGATGTACACATGCACACGTGCACACGTGCACACATGCTCACATATACACATACATTTGCAGTGAGATACAGACACACATGCACATACACGTGCACATATGCTTACATGCATATCCAAATACATTCATGTACAACTGCACACACATTCATGTACATGTATATACATGCATGTATACCTGCACAGAGATACATATAAACACATGCATACACACCTGCACAATGCTCACACAAATATACACACATATGCAAGTATACCTGAACATATGCTCACATGCATCTATACATACACACATTCATGTAACTGTGCATATATTCATGTACATGTACAGACATACATGTACACCTGCATACATACTAACACATATACACAAAAAATAGTAATTGAATACTACGGGCTTTTGCTCAAATTGTGTTCAAAGCTAGAGTTCAGTTCACCAGGCAATGAATTCAAGTTAATTTCATGCTAATAATGTCTATTTAAAGCACATAAAAGTTTACCCAAGACAATTCACTTTATTCACAATTTTAGGGGAATCAACATACAGAATAGCAACAAAAAAATAAACATTTTACCCACCCATTTGTGTTTCCAAACCATAAGGGAAGCTCTTTGGGAAGATGTTTAGAAGAAGCCTTATTAAATTTACACTAGCAATGAACTCTCTTCTCGCTTTCAGGAAAACTGCATCTGAAGCACAAACTTTGTCACAACTGCTTCACTTCTCCATGAGAAATAACATTTCAGAAATAACAATGTGTTATATTGGTTTTTACCTGAAGTATACATACCTCACATCTGTAAAGTCAGTGAAATTATTCCTTTCAAGAATGGTTTTTCCAACAGCTACCATGTTCTCAACTACAAATCAGCAGAGAAACATTAAACTGTGGATATATTAACTCACTAAATTGCTGTTAATTTATAGGGTTCTAGTCAAAAATCACATCAAATAGTAAATACCTAAAGACATATTCAAGAGCTGGTAAGTCTGGTTATCAACAACTGAAATGAAGACACAAAGTGAGCCAGAGGGCAACATCATTACACAGAGAGTATGACATGGGACAGATGCAGAGAAGTAGAAGATGGTATGACTTAGGACATCTGATCAGACTAAGGTTAAATTCTCATGACAGTTCATTAGACAAACTGTGAATTAAGAAGATGGCATGCTCACTGCAGTGTTATCAATGATTTTTCAGCCAGGATTTTCAGTGAACCGTAGTGTCCATTGATGGATGGATGGTTAAAGATATGCTATCGACACACAATGAAATACTCCTCAGCCTTAAAAAGTGAAGAAATCCTGAACAACATGGACGAACCTGAAGAAGATTATGTTAAAGTGAATAAGCCAGGCATGAAAAGTCTACATGCAATCACACTGCTATGTGGAGTCTAAAAACCAGCTCATAGAAACAGAATGAAATGGTAGTTACAAAGAAATGGGGTCGGATCTGAGACAATGATCAAAACAGAAAAGTTCGGTTAGACAGAGGAATAAGTTAAAGAGGTCAATTGTACATGTTCAACATAATTAGTAATAGTGTATTATACTGTTAAAAATATTGACATGATTTTAAGTATCCCCATCACAATGTAAGTATGGGATCAATGCATTGCTAATTAGCTCATTACTGACTTCATAAGATATACATATTATAAAGAATGTTTTATAAAAATAAATATGGATTTGTTGATTGAAATTGTTTTTTTTTTTTTTTGAGACACAGTTTCACATTATAGCCCAGCAGGTCTGGAATTCTATTTATTCAAATTTGAGTTTTATAAATTCAAAGCTGGACTCAAGCATGTGCAATCCTCTTGCCTCAGCCTCTCAAATGCTGGGATTTCAGGCATACACCCACATACCTGCCTTTAAAATGAACATTTTTAAAAAGAGAAGAAAACTAAATTTGTCTTTGAATACAAATTATAATATTAGGTATATAAGCTATTAGACAAATTCCTTCAGTCAGCCTACTCTTTTTTTAATATATTTTTATTTATTTGAGAGAGAGAGAGAGAGAGAGAGAGAGAGAGAGAGAGAGAGAGAGAGAGAGAGAGAGAGAGAGAGAGAATGAGAATGGGTGAGCCAGGGCCTCTAGACACTGCAAACAAACTCCAGACACATGTACCACCTTGTGCATCTGGCTTTACATGGGTATTAGGGAATTGAACTCAGGTCCTTCTGCTTTGCAGGCAAAGGCCTTGAACAATAAGCTATCTCTCCAGCCCATCAGCCTACTCTTGACCAGCCTAACATTTGTGTGATGGCTTTAACTTCAAAATGCTGTCTGTCATCTTTCTTCTCTTGTTTTATGACCATCCTATGTAAAACTTCCCCAGATACTTCAATCTAGACTATATATACATGTATATGTGTGTACATATAAATATATGTGTGTGTATTGTTTCATGGTTTGATCCAAGTGTCCCTCACAAACAAATGAATGTGTTCTGATTGACTGATCCTCAGCTGATGGAAATTTGGGTTTTACAACCTCACTGGAGCTGTGTTGTTGGGGGAGAGCTTATGGGGGTTATAAGCCTGCTTCCCCTTGCCTGTGTTTGGCACACCTTCATGCCGCGGTTTGCAGTGCTGTGGCGGAGGTGATGTCCACCCCTCTACTCATGCCATAATTTTCCCTGCTCATCCCATTTTCCCAGGATGGGAGTCTCCCCTTGAGTCCATAAGCCAAATAAACCTTTTCCTCAGCAAGCCGCTTTTGCTTGGGTTCTTTCTGTGCAGCAACTTGAAAGTTGACTACAATAATAGTACATACTATATTTATAAAAACTACTCTTAATCTTCCATCTGAATAATAGAAGAGACTACCTTCTCCATATCTTTAACAGACACATGAATGTTTAACCAATATATTTAGTGCTATTACAGGATTATAAGTGTCTAAAATCTATATTATATGGCAACAAAAGGACTATAAAACTTATCTTTTCATGAAATAATACTGCCTTTGCTTAACTTTAATCAAACTATGGTAGTTACAGGCTATATATTGTAATTTCTCTAGAATAATCACTAAATAAAGTAAAGTGTGGCCAAAGGACAAGAATCCTAAAATACATATTTGATCAACCATAACAAAGCCAAGAAAGTGGGCTGGGAAGATGGCTCAACAGTTGAAGCAAAGCTTGCCTGCCTGAGGTTTAATTCCCAAGCCATCCACATAAGCTGGACACAAGTGTCTGGTGTTCATTTGCAGTGGCAAGAGGCCCTGCTGCACATGCACAGGGTGTACACACAAACACAACACAAATAAAATTTAAAGCAATCAAGAATAAACAGCAACACAAGAAGTGGGATCCATGGCAAGATGGTGGACGAGCTCAGCTGGAGCACTGGCTGTTAATGGACTAAACACTCCAGTGACAAGAGAGATCTCCATCCTGCCCAAGTACATTCCTTCAAATCTTTAAATGCTTATTTGGCTGAGATACCTAATCCCCTAATACTCCAATGCAAACAGTAATAATACCAAAGTTGGGGTGACAAAATGACAATGATACAAAATAGACTCCAGAAGTATTGTCATAGATGAGATAATTATAATGGCATCATCAGTGAAAATCAGTTATTTGGGAAGACATAATGAAAATAAGATTTGAAATACATAAGTTAAAAACTATTGTCTTCTATTTCATTGGTAGACTTTTTTTTACATTTCCCTTTACACATTTATTTTGGGTTAATTTGGGTTTCTCTTTTCTGCAGGTGTGTTAAGTCCATGTGTGTGTATGCATGTTCATATGCATCTGGATGCACATGTATGTGGGTGCATATTCCAGAGATCTATGTTTGGGTTCTCAATCACTCTCCACATTATTCTTGGAAACAGGATCTCTTGTTGAACCTAGAACTTACCGATTCACCTAGTCTAGGTAGGCAATAGCCTCAGGATTGAGTCTGTGTCCCCAGTGCTGGGACTATAGACATGCACCACCACATCCAGCACTGCACCTGGGCTCAGGGCGAAACTCAAGTCCTCTTGCTTGTGCGGCACTAAGCCAGCTCCTCAGCCCCTAATTTGCCCTTTTCTAGTATTTTAAGGTAGAAACAAAAATCATTGATTTTAAAACTCCTTTCTTAAATTTATAGCTACACTCTCCCATTCTCAAATATAAGGTAGTGGAGTTATGGTCTCTGACTTCCAAATGTAAACACACACAAACACACACACACACACACACACACACACACACACACACACACACAAAATCACTAGTTTTAACAGCTGCCTCTACTCTCCACAAACTTATATGTACCTTGAAGATAACATGAAAGTTCTTAAGAATCTTAAGTATGATCTCTAAGAAATACCACAAAATACTTTAGGATGAAATAGAAACTTTTAATAACAATAAATACACAGTCACTTACAATCAAATGTAAGTTAAAGCTGATCTTTATAAGGTCAACCACTACCCTCTGATTACAAATCACATATGTTCTCACATGTACTCAGAGAACTTCAGATGACTAAGGACCTTTGTGGTATCAACAAGTTTTAAAACTGGTAATTCAGTTGCTTAAATGCACCTAAATTATATACACCAAAAATGGTCTAAGAGCTTTCTTATTTCTTTTTTTAAGAGTCTGGCCTAATTGATTTATTTTGTAAGTTACCTTAAAGTACTGTCAAAACTAATCCAGATCCTTGTGACAGAGGTTACCAAGCAGATTTGAAGTGAACTTACAAATGTTTTAGGAAAAGACAGCTGACAAGTAACAGAAGGAATGAGTTAAAAAAAAAAAAGCAATAAACAAAATTCAGACTCTCCTTTGTAGAATTGAAAAGTTCTTCACCCAAATCTTACAATCAAACTCTGGTGCTAATTTGCTAATTTATTTGCATAGGAGACTGTAAGACAGACATAAGATTTATGACTATCAGGCATTATAAACACTTATGCCACATCAAAGCCTGTTTCTAAGTTTTTATACCACCTTCTGGTTTCAGAGGCAAGAATAATCACCATTTTAAAAAATCAAAGCCAGGTCTGATGGCTCACATCTTTAATACCAGCTCTCAGAAAGCTGAGGTAGGTGAATCACCACGAGTTCAAGGCCAGCCTGGGCTAGAGTAAGTTCCACATCAGTCAAGTGTAAGACCCTGCCTCAAAAAATAAAAACAATAAATTAATATAGGGCTAGAGAGATGGCTCAGCGGTTAAGACACTTGCCTCCAGTGCCTAAGGCCCCGGGTTCAATTCCCCAGTACCCACATGAACCAGACCCACAAGGTGGTGGCCCGGCTGTGTGCGCTCTCTTGCTCTCTCTCTCTCTCTCTCTCTCTCTCTCTCTCTCTCTCTCTCTCTCTCCTCTCTCTCTCTTTCTCTCTCTCTCTTTCTCTCTCTCTCTCTGTCTGTCTGCTTGAAAATGAATAAAATAATTTTTAAAAAATAAAATTAAAATTAAAATAAAAACAAAAATTAAAAAGTGACCATGCCTGAAATGTAGCTCATTTGGTAGATATGCATAAATGGGACCTATAATCCTCATCTACATAGCAAGTTCAAGACCAGCCTAAGATCCATAAGACCCTGTCTCAAAAACCAAACCAAACCCCACGAAGAGCTACTCGAGTGAAAGGATAGAGACTAGGAGAAGAGGTGACAAGCAGCAGGCAGAGGACAAAAGAAACATGAGCATGAGAGCAGAAAGCAGGCTGAACTTGAGGGGGGGACACAGGGGGTGAGGGGAAGGGGGAGGGAAATAAAAACTGATTTGTGAGGGCTGGAAAATGGCTCAGTGGTTAAAGGATTGCAAAGGCTGCTGCCCCAGGTTCAATTCCTAGCACCTACATAAAGCCAGATGCACAAAGTGGTGCATGCATCTGGGATTCATTTGCAGGGGCAAGAGTTCCTGGTATGCCCATTCCCTTCCCCCCCCCCCCCCCGTTTCCTCTCTGTCTCTCCTTGAAAATAAAAATTGTCTGAAAGCACCATAATGAAAACCAATTTTTTGTGTGCTAATAAATTGTAAAAAAAAATAAAACATAAAGCAAAACCAAAAGAAATATTTTTTAAACTATAGAGATTTTGACAATTAAATAGTATGTCTGGGATTTTATTCAAATTCAATGTGGGAGGCTAATATATGAAAAAAGATGGGCCAGAAATTAATGAACATTGAAGTTAGTATGATAAATACAGGGAGATTACACTGCTCTCCTTATTTGAGTATCTATGTGAATTTTTTTGTAATGGAAAGTTTCAAAAGGTCGTCTTTTTGCTCATACACGGCTAGACTTTTCAGTCGACCTGCCATGAGAAAGCCAATGCAATATGACAACCGTGGACATTGCCTTATCTTACCCAGCTGCACATGACCTCTGCTTAGCTCTCTGCAGCTTCCGATATGCTTCTTTGGCACCACAAGGTAATGATGGGGTGCTGCTGGCTTGATGTCTTTGAAGCAGACTAGGTCTTCATTCTAAACAGAAAGTCACATTTGTTGATTGAATAATTAATTAATTAATTTTGGTTTTGCAAGGTAGGGTCTCACTCTAGCCCAGGCTGATCTGGAATTCACTATGCAGTCTCAGGCTGAACTCGAACTCACAGTGATCTTCCTACCTCTGCCTCCTGAGTACTGTAATGAAAGGTGGCTGCCATTATGCTCAGCTCTGTTAGTGAAATTTTAAAAAATAATTTCCTTACATTCTGGAGTGACTTAGGCACTACAAATTGATGAAAGAGCAATGGTACTTGCATTACAGCTAGCCTTGTAAACAACTTTATGTCTGTGCCTTAAGTTCATGAAAACAAGCTTTAGACTCCGTCATGAGGTACTCATTCCAAAGAACAAAATTTTATTATATAAAGTCAATTTCAAGGAACAAGTGTGAGGAAAGTTCATTAAAATCTCATTACCGTAGTACTACTGTAGACTGAAAACTCTCCCGCCAAGGCTCAGGGCCATTGTGGAGAAGGGGTTGAAAAGACTGTAAGAGCCATGAGGAATATCCAGAGGCATCCCTACCACGCCCCAATGACTGACTGCTGCTCACAATTTAACCCACAACTCCACGGTGAACACTAGTAACTCCACTGAGGAGGCCCTCAGTGGGACAGGGGCAGGGAGGACATAAACACATGATTTGTCCATATAAAGTTTCTACTTAATAAAAAAAAATTGTTCCTTCCCAGAAATGTGCTTTCAATTTTATTTCATTTTCCCATCACATTCCAGGCTTTCTTTACTCTTAGCATGTGCTTTTTAAAGGTATGACTAAAGTTTCACGGCATGATTGGTAAACTCCTTTTTACATTTTTCCCGTGATATTTTCATCAATTATAAAAGAATATCAGTTGACATTTATGTATCCACTGATTATCTTTTTAAACATTTAAGTCAAATATATCAATATCTATACCATTTCTTTATGTTTACTTGTTCCTTCATAGCATTAAATAAACTGAAATGGCCGGGCGTGGTGTCACACGCCTTTAATCCCAGCACTCAGGAGTCAGAGGTTGGAGGATAACCATGAGTTCAAGGCCACCCTGAGACTACACAGTGAATTCCAGGTCAGCCTGGGCTAGAGTGAGACCCTACCTCAAGAAACCAGAAAAAAAAATAGACTGAAATGATTAAACTGACTCCACAGTTTATTGTAGTAATTTATGAGTGGTCTAGTAAATGTAAGATATCTGCTTTCTGGTTTATATTTGTCTCCATAGTAATGTACAGAAAATAAGAAAAATGAAAAACACAGTTTTTCAGCCTGTGTCCCATGGCTATTCCTGACCCAGTGATTATTCAAACAGCTATTTCATGAAAAGCTATTCTTCTCTTCCAAAATATGAAATGTGATTATATATACCATCATACATACTATATAAAAATAGACACACATACATACATATGTACATTTGCGGAGCTGGAGGAGGTCAAACCTGGGGCCTTATCATGCCTAGCAAGTGTTCCTCCACAGAGCTACAACCTCAGCCCACAATTTTTCTTTGCAGCACGGTTTATGACAGCAAAAGACTGACTAGAACAACTACAACGTTAGTAGAATAATTGTGACAAACCTTACAATGAAGTACTGAATATGACAAAAAGATTGTGAAATTTCATATTTATAAAATAACTTCTATGATAGATTTTTAATTTTTTATAGGAGCAGAAGCATCATTGGCTGTCATGAGCAAGGTTCTCTAATGCCCTGGGTGGTGTGCTTGAAGACTATCCTAGACCCAATTCTTAATGCCTCTCTAAGTGCTTTCTTTTCATAACAAATACTGTACTATGATTTCTACATAAAGTAGATTGGAGAGTTTCTCTTCCTAGAAAATGTACCCTGATATATTAGGCAAAAAGGGAGGGAGGAAAAGAAGGGTAGTTGAAACAACTATGTTAACTGTCAGGACAGTTTTAGTTCAAGAAAAGGAGTCAAATTAGCACTGAGATATTTCCTCAGTATGGCTCAAGCATGGTGAAATCTAACCCAATGTTTCTCCAACATTTCCCTATTATCAGCAGCCTAGGAACACCTTTAGACAATTCATACAATAGCATGAGACATGAATACACTATATATGTATGTATGTGTATCTGTGCCTCATACATAGAGTTTAAAATATTGCCTCCCTAAAAGATGATGACACCAAAACAAAACAGAGACTAATGAGAAGGGGAAGAAGTGTAGGGGAGAATCATAATGGTTTATGGTCTATAATTATGAAAGCTATCAATAAAATGTATAAAAAATATTGCCTCCTTTATGAACCAATTTTACTCCATTATGACATGTATGTTTCCTACTGAGAATGCATGGTGTAGCCTTTAACTAAATTCCACAAAATACTGCATAAAAACACTGTAAAGGAAATATGGGGTGAGGAATTTTCTCTGACTTTAGCTGGAAAGATTTCCACGACTAATGTCGCATGATGCTGGTAACTTCAATTATTCCAAATCAAATGTTCTCCTCTGCAGATAACTAAGTATATGATACCTTATATAAGCCCAATTGTTTCTAGATGTCTATAGTGAATATCTATGACTATGTAAATATATGCATGTATGTAATGAAAAATATGCATGTAATGAAAAACTTCAATGTTTTGTAATTAATCCCTTTAAAAAGAAGAAATTTTAATTTTTAATTAGTGGATCCTGGTATATCAAACTATTTTAGATTCAATTTGAAAAAATACATAACATTTCAGAGCATTATGACAAGCATATGAATCTTGCTATTGTTCCATTCTATATGGATGACTTGCTTGACCTAGACCTAGGCTGCGTCTCTTCTTCATTCTCCTACATGCATGCCTATATAGAATGACAACATTCAATGTCAGGTGGTTAAAACCTCTAAAAAGACTAACTTAATTTCTAATTAGTGAAACCACTAGAATCAAGCCATTTTAAGACTCAAGATCTGAATAATGGTGTCATGGTTTTGATCCAGGTGTCCCCCACAAACAAATGAATGTGTTCTGATTGATGGATGGATCCTCAGCTGATGGCAGTTTGGGTTTTACAACCTCACTGGAACTGTGTTGTTGGGGGCAGGCTTATGGGGGTTATAATCCCCTTGCCAGTTGTTGCGGTCAGCTTTATAGTTGCTGCTTAGGAAGAACTCAAACAAAAGCGGCTTGTGTGGTTTTATTTGGTTTATGGACTCGAGGGGAGACTCCATCGTGGCAGGGAATATGATGGCATGAGCAGAGGGCTGGACATCACCTCTGCCACAGCACTGGTAATATTGGCAGGAAGGTGTGCCAAATACTGACAAGGGGAAGCTGGTTTATAATCCCCATAAACCCGCCCCCAACAACACAGCTCCATCGAGATTGTAAAATCCAAACTGCCATCAGCTGAGGATGGATTACCCAGAACACATTCATTTGTTTCTGGGGGACACCTGGATCAAACCATGAAACCAATGTTTGGCACATCTTCCTGCTGCTGTTGGCAGTGCTGTGACAGTGGTGATATCCACCCTCTTCTCATGCCATCGTTTTCCCTGCTAGGATGGAGTCTTCCCTCAGTCTGTAAGCCTAATAAGCCCTTTCCTCCACAAGCAACTAGAAAGCTGACTGCAACAAATGGAATTATTAACTTTGTAGCCAGATAATTCTTTGCTGTGGGGAGCTCTGCTGTGCATTTTATAATGTTAACAAGTCTGTCCCATACCCTCTAAATTGTGGTAACACCACATACAAACATACAGAGTTGTTACAACCTCAAATATTCAAGACATTGCTAAAAAGAACCCAGGGAAGCAAGAATTGCCCAGTAGAGAAGCTGGGATCCAATTTAGCAAGTCCTTCCTGTTTTGCCACCATATTTCTTGAAAATATCCACTTTTGTTTCCATGACCACATTTTTGTTCCAAGCTAAATTAGGAAAACACCCTAATAAACTGCCTGCCATCTCTCCAGACAGGTCCTTTACAAAGAATTCTCCATCTATAACAGTGCCAGAGAGACCTTCAAAGACCTCTTTATGCATGCAAAGGCAACACAACATGAATTTCAAAACAAAATACTACAAAAACACCTGTCCATAACCCCTGGCTTTGTAAGTGCCTTTCTCCTCAGCAAATTCCCCTGTCTGGATTATATAATCACCACTGGCTCCAAAACAAAGCGCTTGAAGAGTTGTTTACTTTCAAGGAGGCCTGCCTGCTGGGCAGCTGGGGAGCTGAGTTCTAGACCAGGCACAACAGAACAGCGCCTTCCAAGACTTGAGCCACTTTCCCCCACCCAGCTAGGATCCTCTTTCCCACTCCTGTTTCCTCGGGTGGGCACTAATCACCACTTAGGAGGAAAAGTCCACGCCATGAGCGCAGGGCACCAAGGTTTTCATTGCAAATTCTGGCACCAGCCAGCACCGGGGTT
>PVHP010037829.1:0-17168 GCA_004024765.1 Zapus hudsonius | reverse complement strand
TGGTGAGGATGCTGATATCGGCATCAGCTTCAGGGGGAGTGGTTGTCATGATCACTCTTCTGGGGGCTGTAGCAGTCTTTGTAGAAGCCTCTACTCCTGACCCCCTGTCTGTAGCTGGTTCACGTGGCCTCCTCTGCTATGACCCTGTGTCTATAGCTGGTTCACGTGATCACTGTACCTCTGAGCTTTGCTTGCTTGCTGTAAGCTGGTGCTGCCTCCCTAAACATCCTGCCACATCAACCCCATTGCTCAGACTCCAAACACACCGGTGCTCAGCAGCCAGCCCATCAGTAAAGTGGACCAGCGCTCTTGAGGCCATTCCCCAGCATTCCACTGTATATCCTCCCACATGAACTATCTCTACGTTCTTCTACGTCTCCTCTTCCCTCCTAGCCTAGTCTCTGTACAGAAGAGGGCATGCTCATGCCGGTGGAATAACATCACGTCTCTGCTTCACAAACACGGCCTGCTTTCTTTGGATTAACTATGCTTCCATCCATTCAAGGTCCTCTGTCAACTTGCTGCTGGCTCTCTTGGGATCCCATGTCCAGTAAATTTCTCCCTGGGTCACTCTGTTACTCCCCGCACACACACACCCAATTCACACTCAAATCTCGGACTGCCCTGAAGACTGTGATAATACCCCATGTCAGGGACATACATTTGCTGTTTCCTAAGGGAGTATCTCTCCTCTGGCTGGTGGAGTGTTGTATGCAATAAATGCTGTCTTCATCCATCTTCAAAGAGCTTGCAGAGTACTTTAAATGCAGTGGTGTTGAGCACTTACTTGTGCAAGGCACTGGGCTCAGTCTCCATCAACCGCATGATCACCCTCAACCATTGTGTTCTATACAAACCAGAAGTGGTATGATGTCACCCAATTTAATAGCTGCCCCAAGTCTACAACCCATTTTCCCTGGTTTTGAATTCAGTGCTTTCTCCATGCGCATGAAGGTAGTCAAATTTGCTGAAATCTGGAGTAGCATTTTTATTTTTTGGAATATGTCAATTTGATTAACCTTCCTCCTTGATATAATAATTATAACTAATATTTTCAGTGCTTGAGTCATGTATTGAGTGTTTGCATGAATATTCTAGACATAGTATTTATCTGTGTACTGGATAAACTTTATTTCCTCCTAAACTTTTTGACATTATGCTTATTCAATAAATATTAAAGAAGCCACAGTTTGGAAGGGAGTTCAGCTGCGGGCATAGTGATTCTGAATAGCTTGTTTCTGTTAACTGTATGTGGCCCAGGGCAGCTAGGAAGGGAAGGGTCCCTCCCAGTGTGAGACCAAGGGAACAGAGTAGAAGGAGTGGGTTGTACTGAGGTGGACCAGGATTTGGACAGTAGGAGGAGGGATGAGCCATTTGCTGCAATGAGGAGAGCGAGCAGAGACAAAAAATGCCTGCGAATAAAGTCTCAAATCTAAAGGGTTCCAAAAGTCAGAACCTTTTTTAGCACTGAAAAGCTCATAAAGTTTGTGATTTTATATCATTTTGTGCATCAAATTTTTGGACCAGGACCTGTAGAGTCTATGTAAATATCCTCCAAATGAAAACTTCTGAAACCTGAAGCATGCCTGGTCCTGGGCATCTCAGATGAGAGATGTGCATGCCTCCTGCACTCAGGAAATGGTGAGACAGCAAATGTCTGCCATCTGCACTGTGAGGTCTTAACACCCAACACACACACACACACACACACACACACACACACACACACACACACACACACACTTCAAGGAGAGCTGTGATCACAGACAGGCAGGAGAGCCTCTGGGCAGGAGAGCCTCTGGGTCTGGCACCTGAACTGTCCCCAGTATTGAGTTTGCTGAGGAAACGGTATCTTCCTCCTTTTACCTTATCGGTTCCTGACTAAGGCAGTAGCAATTAATAAGAAGATAACAGGTAAATTCGTTTTATTTATGTTTTAGATGACATGGGAGCCTTTGGCAATGGAAAACAGTTGGGGAAAACTTCTCCATGGTTTAACTCCATGCTTTGCCTGTGTTGGCAGTTAGTGTTTTTAACTGTTTCTACTTTCTCAATTTTGTTCATCTTATGAATCAGGAAGCACGTGTGATTTCAAACCCTTAGGATAATTCAGAAGCATAATTTCCCACTTAACTCAAGTTAATAATATCGAAGTGGCATAGGCCATAAGGAAATTACAGGGCAAAGGGATGGAATAATTTCTTTTAAACCATTTATGTGTTACTTTCATCTAAACTTAGAAGACATATCCTGAGACTTTTATATCTATCTCCTGCTGTCCTTTCTGGTTTTACAAGATACCACACATAAACAACGGAAATAGTGTCTGACATGTGCTAAGTGGGCAATGAATGCTAGCTGCTTCAGCATTCTTGGCACTGCCTCTTAGATGGGGAAGCAGGGGCATGAGAGCTAGGGAACAGCTTCTTTCTTGTGTTTGCATTGTCCCTGAACAAAAGCTAGCCATGCAGCTGAGCCTGCTAAGCAGGAGCGAAGAAACAGACTTGGAGGTGGGTGTTTGCTGTGTGCCCCTGGTTCTTCCTCACTGGGCCAGGGCTGGGGCAGGGTCTAGGAGGAGGTGTTTGGGCCATTGGGTTTCTAGCCTCATTAATGAATTAATGCTTTTCTCATAGGAATGTGATTGCCACTGCAGAAATCATCTGCTTGTTCTCTCTTCCCCGGGAACTCTGGTTTGTCTTTCTGGTTGGCTGCCATGCTTGGATATGGCATAGCACCCTCTCCTGCCGAAGCCAACCGGTCTTAGATCTTTCAGACTCTAAGCAATGTGGCCAAATAAACCTTTCTATGGATCACTCAGTCTCAGAGATTTCGTTATTGAGCAGAAAACAGATGGTCACCCTCACTTTTAGAATTCTGTGCTCTGGAACTAATGTGGAGAGAAGTCCTCTCCCTAAACTTGTCAGCTACAAGCCTCTCTCAGGAGTATGAAAATCCATACAACCCAACTCTCTGACCCCAGTGGTCTCAGACAAGGAATAGGTGCAAAGGCAAAAGCCATGATGGTATTAATGATGAAGTTTTTCATGTTTAAGTCTATTTTGTAAACCTCTGGCTGGGGTCCTTCTAGTCATAAGAAATTCTGTTTTGAAATCTCAGTGCCTACACTTCCAAAGTCATGGGCATGTCTAACGCAGACAAAAATATAATTACCTAGTTTTCAGTGTGTTTCATTTTAGCAGGGTTATAGATACATTTTTCAAAGGAGTTAATCAAGAGCTGCATTTAATCCAGAAGTCTGCTGCTTCCCCTCTTGCATCTGCCCCAAATAAGAGAAGAGATGCAGGTGGATGCATGTCCAGACACAGGTGGGTCCTGATCAGCAGACAGAGGACCTTTAAAAGCCCCTGGACAGATCTTGGAAACCATGTGTTAGAATAATAATAATAAACCAAGCATGGTGGTGCAGGTCTGTATTACGTTCAACACTTGGGAGGCCAAGGCAGGAGGATTCTGACTTCCAGGCCAGCTAGTGCTATAAAGAGAGATCCTGCCTCAAAATAAAATAATAATAATAATATAAATAATGATCCAACTAAATTAGAGATCTTATCCTAGATAGTCAATACCATACTAATGTCCGTTGTCTTTCCTATTTATGGTAATAAACACTGAATGCTGACCAGTAACAGAGCAGGGGGGAGACCTCCATCCTGTCTAATACAGAATGGTTTCTTGAGCGCTATGGGCCCCAGGTTTTCACCTTAGGCTTTTTCCATAATAGAGCAATTGGCCAAAACCACACTGCACATACCTCTATCAGGGCAAGAATTCCCAGAAGTCTCCTTTCTCACTCATTTCCAGATGGGAGACTCAACAGCCAATGTTCTCAGAAACTCAGTGATAGAAAACCTAACATTTTCACACAGAAAGCTTGCTGGTCACCTCTGATTTGTATAGTTATAATAGAACTTTGCCAATATCAAATTCTAAAATGCTGTATATCTAACCACAAACTGAAGCCCCCCCTTTTTTTAGCTATTTAACCATATATATATATATATATATATATATAATATATATATATATATATATATATATATATATATTAAAGCAAACAGGAAAAAACTCCCCACTTATGTTCCTACAGCCTTCCCTTTGGACTGGAGGTTTTCCTCCTCCTCCTCCTCTTCTTCCTCCTCCTCCTCCTCTTCTTCCTCCTCTTCTTCCTCCTCCTCCTCCTCCCCTTCTTTCTCCTCCTCCTCCTCCCTCTTCTCCTCCTCCTCCTCCTGCTGCTGCACTGAGATAAGGCTGTGGCATTTTCCTGGCCATTCCCCAACCATGCATTATCATAAGAAAGTGCCAGCATCCATCAGGCCACAGCCCCTGATTTATGCTTAAAGTTCGGATTATCTACTCTGCTCCAAATCCCTTCAAACAGCCAACCTGATCAAAGAGAATCCCATCCACCCGATAAAACGTGAATATAGCTCCATGCGATAGAATGACAGGCAGGGTTTCTTTTTTAATCCAAACTGCTTCAACCTCCTCTTTTCATGTGTTCTTTATCCATAGCACAGGGCATGCTGAGCGGCTGATTGTCATGCTTGTGTCTTCCCCACTGGGTTCTGTGTGGGAGCCACTTACGGAGTGTGCTCATGGGGAAGGGGGTCATTGTCCATCAGTAACTCCCTCCATGCAGTTGGTGGGGACAGAGTCTAGCTCAGCCTCAGGACAAGGGAGAGGAGAAATGTGACAGAGCTTAACAACCAGTTGCTAACTTTGACGGTGTGTGTCCCAAGAAATCAAAAGATGACAAGGCTTTGGCTCCATGTGGGAGGCCTCTCAGTGACTGCACTAAATGAGAACACTATAACCCAAGCCTTCAGTTCATTCACTCAGCAAATATTTACTGAAGCCTCAACCTGCAGGGCTCTGGGGAACCAGACAATATAGCAGTAAGATGGTCAATATCTAGGAAGAAAGGAAAACCCTGGGTAGTAAATCAAAGCAAAGTAGAGATTTCTAGGACAAGAGAGGGCCTGAGAACAAGAGTCCTCTACAAGCTCCTTCCAAGGCCCATGCCAAGTTCCTAGTGGCTCTAACATAGACTTAGGTGGTGCGGGGAGGGCACATCACTGCTAATAACTAAGTGTGTTGCAGACAGTCTGCGAAGCTGAGGATGTGTGAAACTGTAAAGTAGATAAGGGTAGAGGGAATACAGAACTCATTAGCAGACAGGTCACCACACCTGGCATAGAAAAGGCTCAACAAACCTCAATAAGCCAAGCAGATGGCCAGAGGTACAAGGGGAAGGTAGGGACTGAAAGCTGATAGCTTCCCACAGCAGGGATCTCAACCACCCTGGTTATGGTGGCAGGCTAAGAAAAGCAATGGATGGGGCTGGAAAGATAGCTCAGTGGTTAAAGGTTCTTGTCTGCAAAGTCTAACGGCCAGAGTTCAATTCCCCAGTACCCATATAAATTGAGGTACAAAAAGTGGCACAGGCATTTGGAGTTTGTTTGAAGTGGCAGGAGGCCCTGATGTGCCCATTTTCTCTCTCTCTCTCTCTCTCTCTCTCTCTCTCTCTCTCTCTCTCTCTCTCTCTCTCTCTCTCTCTTTCTTCCTCTCTCAAATAAATAAAATATTTTAAAAGGCTTTACTGCTTATTTTAAAAAGAGAGAAAAGAAATGGATGACCACAGGAATGCAGACTTATAATCCAAGCTGCTTGAGAGGCCAACACAGGAGGAACGAAAGTTTAAGGCCTACATTGCTATCTTAGTAGAAAAGGTTTATAAGGAAAATTGAAGCAGAAGATAGACCAGACTTGAGCTCAGACAAGGATACCTTTATTCAGCAAGGAGCGGAGAGTGGACAGACATATCTGAAGTCATGTTCCTAGAAAAGCTCTCTGCAGGCTCTTTGAAAGACTGTAGGCAAAGTTTGCCTGGGCCTGGGCTTCCCTAGGGGGCTGTCTATGGAGGGACAATAGGTGACCACATACATGTGGATTGGGCTGGCTGCAGAGCTCTTTACAAAAGGACCTTATCAGAGATATTTCAGACATGTAAAACATTCTCTCAGGTCCTCCTAGGTAGGATCCTGTGTCAGATATGTAAAACATTTTCTCAGGCTCAGATAGAGCTGTATCTTCCCTTCAAGGTTAGCTTAGTTTGATTTTGTTGAAGAGCTGAGGTATGGCCCACCGAGAGAGTACTTAGCTGGCATTTCGTACAAGTGCCTGAGCTCAATCCCTAGCATCAGAAAAGCATAAGCGAATAAAGAGAAAGAGGCATGTCTAAGACGTGCTACCTACAAAGTATTAGCATCATGGTACCAGACAGAACAGCTTCCTCCTGCCCTTCTCCTTGAGCCAGGCTATAAAACCAAGGAAGGCTACTTTCCGACTTCATCCTGCAAAAGCCCCTGATGCAGGTCAAGGATCCTGAGAAACAAGCAGGCATCTTGTGATTGCCTTCTCTACTAGAGGTTACAACATTGTTTTCCACTATTCACTTCCTTATAAACCCTACTCCAATTAACCCAAGTCTCCAGGAAGAATTACTTTACCAACTAGATTGCAGTGTAAACACAGGTTCTAGGCTCTTTCAGCCGGAGCCTTTCGCTCTCCAACACATTGGTTCCCAAGTTACCTTGATTGCTTCCTTGTGTTTTTATTACCACAGTGACTTTGGTGCTGCATCCGTAACACAATCAGGTGCAGTTTTCATAATCTACGCTCTCTCCTGACAACACAGGCTTTTAATATTATTCTGTGAGTTTTAACAGACACATAAGCTTGTGTCTTCTCCATCCTGCTACCATAGGGAATAATCCCATCACCCCAAAATTCCTCCTTTCTTCCCTTTTATACAAAATATTTCACTTCTTTCAACTGTGTTTTACTTTCATTCTGTTTGACTTTCTTGTGATTTGTCTTTTCCAGAATGTCATTGTAAAGGACCAAAGTGAGTTAAGGTGCCTGCAAAACCTAATGGCCTGAGTTCAATTCCCCAGTGAGTCCATGTGCAGCAGCTGGGAGCCCTGGTGGACCCATTTTTCTCTGCGTGTTTCATTTCCATCTCTACTTGTAAATAAATAAATATGTTTTTAAGTCTGGCTCCTTTCTCTTAGCTAAATGTATTCACCATCCAGCCTTCTTGTATTCCCTTGTCTGGGTTACCACAGTTGTTTGTCCACTAACTTTTTGAGGATGTAGTGGGTCTTTCCAGACTTGAGTGACATGAATAAATTTCTACAAATCTTTTCACAGAGTTTTGTGTACACACAAGCTTTTAGCGCACCTAGATCAACATTTAGGACGGGATTTCTGGATTGCACCATCACTATATGGCTTTATCATTTTACAAGGCAGTATTTTCTTTTTAATTAAGACTCTGACCAAAGTTTATTGTTGATAAAACAGAATCAGGTCTGATGATTAAGGGTAGAATAAGAGTGGCAAAACTCAAATTAGTGCTATGAATTCATGAAATCCCCCCGGAGAGCTGGCGAAGTTGACATAAATTTTATGAGGGAAAATAATGAATAGACCCAACTGATCTACTCAATCCCCCTATACAAAATAATACCTCCTAAAGGCAAGAACAACAACAACAAAAAACTACAATTATAAGATCCTTTCATTGAGTTAAAGAACAGGAAACCAGGATAATTCATTAATTGAGTCAATAACTATTTCCCAAACTAATTAAAGGTGGAAGTATTCATTCTATCCTTAACAGGAAGTAAAGAAAAAGGTACAGATATACAAAGTAGAAAAAAAAGACAGGAAGAAATAAGGAAATTCAATATATAAAATTAGAAAAGATACACAGAAACTTAAATGAAATATTAAATTGTTTGTACAAACCTATCCTGATGTGCTTTAAAATACTTTTAAAATAGACAAGCTTCTGATAAAATACAAATTTTAAGATTTTATTCAAAAGGAAACTAGAACTCTAGCTACAACCGTGAACAAATTTTATTTATAAATAGTTTCCTCATGCATGCCACTGCTGTGCTATATCAGCCCAAGAAATGCTTTCAATTTGCTCAAGCGCTTCAGTTCAGAAAAACACAAACTCAGTGGAAGGGATAGATATGACTTTGATATTTTTCAAAACTTTCAACATCAGATGTTTGTATGCTAAATAGTTCCCAAAAGATGTTATAAGAAAGATTCTTGATTCTTCTCTAGAGATATTATGAGTCTCCGTGACAAATAATATAAACATTATAAATTAAACATCATCTAATTGAGTATATTAATAGAAATATAAATCACCACAATCTTACAAAATGTAAATCAAAATTCTAAGGTAATGTTGTAGTTACCTTCTCATTGCTGGGACAAAGCACCTGACCCAAAGCAGCTGATGGGGGGAAAGTGCTTATTTGTTTGTTTTGTTGTTTTTATGGGGGGAGGAGGAAAGCTTTTATTCTGGCTTATGGTCTCAAGAGGAAGCTTCCTGATAGCAAGGGAAAGTATGGCATGAGGGTATGAGCACAGGCCAACAGCAGTAGGTGGAGCTCTGGCAAGGGGGCACTGGCTAAAGCACCCCTAGTAAAAGAACTCCAGCAAGGCTCCGCCTCCCATATTTCCACGAACTGGGGACCAAGCTTTACGAGCAATGAATTTATGAAGGCATCTGATTCAAACCACCACAGGTACTATGGTTTATTGTGTCCCTCAGAATGCCTTTGTTGAAATTTACGGTATTAGTCATCATGCCGTCACTAATGATAATCACCTTACAAGGAGAAAAGATTGAAATTGGCCCAAGTTTTTCCTTGATTGGTTTGTTGCTGTTAGGCCTGTGACAATACAGCATGTCAGAGTGGAACACATGGAAGAGCAAGGCCACTCACTTCATGAACAAAGAGTAGAACAGACAGATGAGATCCGAGTCCTAAAATCCCCAGTGACCAAGAGACCTCTTACCAGGTTCCACCTATGAAAGTCTCTACCACTTCCCAACAGCATCAAAGCTGGGAACCACGCCTCAGACACACGAGACTTTCAGGGACATTCCAGATGTCAAGTACAGCAAGTGCTGGAAAAGACATGGACGTTGCCATGCCCAGCTAAAAATAATCTTTTTAAAATTTTTATTGACAATTTTCATACATGTATATATCATCCTTTGATCATCCCCTCTCATTACCTTCTTTTGCACTTCCTCTCTTACCGCCCTTCCTTGAATCTCTTCATCTTTCCAGCTAGTTCCTGTTCTGTTTTGATGTCTTAATTTTGTTTTCTTTTATCATCCATGATGAAATACTGCAGGTCTTGTGTAAGTAATGACAGTCACAGTTGAGGTCATACGTGCAACAGCCACTTCATGCCCAGAAGACAGTATTTCAAAGCACTCCTACAGGCTGGAGAGATGGCTCAAAGGTTAAGGCACCTGCCTATAAAAACTAACAACCCAAGTTCGAATCCCCAGTACCCACATAAAACCAGATGCACAAAGTGGCTCAAAGCACCCCCCCCCCATTTTAAGAAAGCTCTTAGTAAACATAATGTCAGGTGTATATGAAGCTATATGCTGAAGTCATATTTGCAAGTAAGATTCTTAGATGCGTTGTACTAAACCAAAAGCAGACATGTGCCTGATGTCATCTCTATTTTAACATTTCGGAAATGATGAAAAATACAATGAAACAAGGAGGGAAATGAATTTGGCATAAAACCATCTTATTATGTGATCACATCCGTTCCTTCATATGTATAATTAAATATTCTACTTAAGAGAAAGACACTGTCAGGGTCTCCAGTCTCTGAACATTAACTTGTATCATGTATCATTTTCTCAATGGCTTAGTAACTTGAGAAGAAGCTCAAGGTATATGAGAAATAGATGGCTGAGGAGAGTACAGAAAAGTCTAGAGGATTTGCATGCCCTCAGAAACATTTCCATTTGAGAATTTGCAAAGTAGAAAGTGTAAGACCTCAGACCCAAAAGAAGACCCTCACCACGATCTCTCATGCAACTGCAAAGGGTTTTATTAAAAAGAACCAAGCATGCTGGGGCTCAATGCGTGTCCTTGAGCAGAATAGAGGCAAAGAGCCCCGGATAGATTTGAACAAGGCTTTTTATACAGTATAACAAACAAGTTTTATCAGGAAGTTACAGGCAAGCATTCATTTGCACATTTTTTTGTAATCAGTCAGGACATTCTTAGCTTTTACCAAGGATATAAGATTACGGGAACCAGACACAAGGTTATAGGAACTGGGGCTGGAAGCTTAAGCTAACATTTTCAGGAAGAACTGTTAACTCTTTCTCTACTAGGGTCTTTTAATTAACAGAAAGTACTTTTTTTTTCATTTCTAAAGGCCATCAAGCACATGTCACTTGATCAAATAGGCTTCTTCTGATTATTACACCTAAAATAACATTCTCCCTGTCCAGAACATTCCAGCTCTTGTCCTGTGTCATTATTTTCCTGCAGAAAACATCATTACTTTAAATGAAAACACAATTATTTCTATATGTTGATTGTATTGCCTAACAGGCCCTGTCTTCCCAGCAACAAATATTCTGGGGGACCAATTCTTCAAGTGCCTTAAGACAATGGAGAGAAGATGGTTTGTCACATGCCCAGGAAACAGTGATTGGAGGTCTCTGAGGTGGGAGAAGCTCCCAGTGATCTCTATGGTGAACAAGGAAGAGTCTGGGGTAACATGCCTAAAATATCGTGACCCAGGGAGAGATCTGTGACAATGTAGCCACAGAAAGAGCTAGAACCCATTTGAACCAATGCTGACAGACCTGGGACTCACTCTAGATAGAATATAGGGAAGCATTTTTAAAGAGAGATTGGGTATTATCTGGCAAGCACTTGCATTCTATCTTCTATACAGAGGCAAGTCTATAATTGGAAGAGGTATTTAGAAGATTATTACAACAGTTCAACTGAGATCCATAGAACAATGGAAGTGGTAGAAGTGACTGTACTGGAAATGTACTCTCTAGAGAGCTAACAGAATTTGTCAGTGGGTTTACATGCTGAAAATAGACACACAAACGTGCACGAGCACATACGATTGTACTTTCCTATGCTGCATAATGGCATTTTAGTTAAATATGCGCCCCAGATGGTCCCATAATATTAGAATAGATCTAACAAATTTCTATTGCTTAGTGACATCTTAGCCATCATAGGGTCATGGTGATACTGATGTAAACAAACTATTTCAGTAGATACCACACCAGTATGTGACGTGCAGCATACTTGACACGGATAACAAATGACTCCGCTACTTCTTTATGTATTTAGAATGCTATGCCTTTTATCATTCTTCTAAAGTGTAGCCCCACTGACGTAAGACAATATGCTCTGCTGCACCAGCAGCAGCCTCATAATCTCGTGTTGACTGTGTCTCTGATAAATTAGGGTCCATGTCCACTGATGACCTCACTATCTGGCTTCGTGCAAGCTTAAGTTCACACAATAACAACTTCACCAACTGGTGCATTCCTCAGAATATATCCCTGTCATTAAGTGCCACATGATGAGAGAGAGAGAGAGAGAGAGAGAGAGAGAGAGAGGAATCAAAATTGATGCTAAAGTTTGAATTCGAGCAATTGAAAGCATCATGCTGCCATTTTTTGAGATACCAAAGACTAGGGAAGGAACCGGGTATGTTGTACATCCCTTTCCTTTTGAAAACCAGCCAGCAGAATCCAGAGGGAGTTTTAGGCACATTAGCTAGTCGTGTCTACTATGCACCTGAATGGAGATCTCCCAAAGACAACTGTACAAGTTGAGGGGAGACACTAGGATAGTGATATAAATTTTTGGAGCTGTCAGCTTAGAAGTACGCAATCACAGGAATGAATGAAGTCACTCAGGGGTGAATGTGACTAGGGAAGGCCCAAGAACTGAGCCTTAAAGCAGGAGAGACAATAGCATCAGAGGAAAATGCAAAGATAGGAATCTCTCCCTAAGAGTCTTGGCAGCCAAGGACCGTGCTTATTTCAGAGCATAACAGTGATTAACTGCATCAAAGTTTGCCAATACATCTAGGAAGAGACAGAAAAATAACCATGGGATGTCGTTTATCAGTGGTCTGAGGAGAGGAACTCAGTAAGTGTTCTGAATGCATGTGAAGAGAATCAGCTATGGGTAGAGAAAGCCAACAGCACATTTGAGGGCTTTGGCTTTGGGCACAGATTGGGGAACTGGGTACCAGCTGGAGAAGCTCATGTTGTCTAGGAGACTTTAGAGGAGATGCAGTATTTTTATGTGCCTGTATATGGGGAGATGATGACCTAGGAGAGGGAAGGGGACAGATTCTAAAACAAAGTTCCTAAGCAGGTCAGAGGACCTTAGAGTACTTGCACAGGGGGAAGGGAGGACCTTTGACCAGAAGTCAGTTTCCCTCAGAACAGAGGATGAGACACAGAGGTGAAGGTGAAGGTGGTTTGTCAGTCTGGGTGGAAGAAGTATCCAGATATCTTCTTTGATTCTTTCTCTTCCCAAAGTGAAAGAGACATGTTGAAGCTTTGAGGGAATCTGGGAGCCAGAACTGACCGGAGAAGTGTGGGACCTTCTCCTCATTCCATGTTTATGATTGGTCACCCGAGTTGAACTGAGGTGGCGTTGTTCTGTGCTCTTCTCTGACCATGTTGTTTTGCATAGGAGCAGGCGTTCCTTCACTTATGTTTAAATGTGACTTAGTAGTGATATTACCTTCACTTTGGAAATGTCACACCTACTAGGCGAGAAGTTGATGTGCATGTCCAAGTCCCAAATACAGAAGCAGATTCTGTGTTTTCTACCTTCTATTCAAATTGTCTTATGCATAAGACTTAAATACCATATTATTATTGCCCAAGAACACATTTTGTTTTTATTTTATGTATTGTAATGTTTTAACTCTCCTTGTTTTTTTGTTATCCCAGGTAACAGAGAGCTTTGCCATCCAGAGTAATAATAGTCTAATCATTGCTCTGCTATTTCAACATTCTTTTGATTGTTTTGTGTAGGGTGATTATAATACATGACTCAAGCAAAAGAGAGCCTAAGCACCATTTATAGCATTACTCCAAGTTCCAAGTCACGGGCTTTGAAATAAACTCTCGTCATTAATCTCACACACAGGAGATCTCTATATGTGGGAATCCAGTTGAGTGCATATACCCACTACATATGAGTCTGGCTCGTTCCCAGAACGTCATCTTCGTCCGTCCCAGCTTGTAAATCTCTTTCCACATCTCCCAACAGCCCAGACAAACCTGGAAACCAGATACCTTAGACTGGGTAAGATTCTTCTATATATCTTTCTTATAGATGGGGTGGAGGAAATCTCATTTACTAACCTGTGGAGAATATTAAGCATATTCTCCTATAGCTTAAATGTAAGCATGAAGTTAGCTCTTTACATTTTCTGCCTCTCGAATGCCCAGAGGAATGTTTAATTTAGGTTATGGTTTAGAAAGAGGATGTTCTGGATTAATTCTCAACTTATTTTAAACAATCACAGGCATCCAAATAAATGCACCAGTTGGTTCACAAGGCCCATGGTGAAAGTGTAAAGAGTAACACGTAAGTGTGCAGAAAAATGGAGAAGATCAGGGAGACTCTACGGACAAGGCTTCCATCCTCACATGGCTGCCAGACTTCACCAGGAACACTGGCATGAGCAGTGGTGGTTTCCAGAGCTGCTCAGAAACTTCTGACTTAACTGCATCAGATTCCTTTTCCTCCTGCTCAGTGCCAATACCTAGAAGCTCAGAGACTTTCTATGGATGGGTGGGAAATAATAGTGGGTTGGACTTTGACCCTGAGAAGATTATGCCCCCCTCCATTCCTGGGTTGTGTTTGCAGCAGTACCTGCAGTGGTCTTCAAAAATGTGTTTTTAGCAGCATATGCAGTAGGCTTTATACCAACCTGCAATATTTAGAGTAGAGAAGAAGCAGTGTTCCCCATTATTTTAAGTTCAGCTTCATGCCACTAGCAAGAGAATGAAGTGATCTTGATAAACAGAAGAGAAAGCTCAAGCTATAAAGTGGCAGTCACCAGGTTTATAACCAGCTTCTCTCCATATTTTGGTTGATTGTGTCAAAAAAAGCACATATACTACTGCACATTATCTCCTATAAGCTGGAAATAATGGCACTGAGTTGGTCAGCTCTATCAGAGGGATTTCAGGTTCTTATGTCCCAGAATTAGGAAATGGACAGAGACATGTAAATAATAGCAAGGAAAGTGAAGCGATAACACTTATTAAGAAAGAATTCACTTGCAAAGAAGGTGACTCAGAGCAGAGAATAAACTCGGGCATTCAATAGCAACACTACACAAATGATTGAGCCTTGTTACTATTATCACAGACCTATCATGGGATTGTTTTGCTTATTTGTTCTTCAGGCAAGACATGTTGTAGGTCACCACGGAGGCTTTGCTTCCTGATGGCACCTAGTCACATTAGACTGAGAGGAAACAGCTCTGATGGCCAGAATCCAGACTCCTGATCACCAGGTGCTGGGAAGGGTATGTGTACAGAGAGGTAGATAAAGGGAGGTTGGATTTAACCGTGCATGCTCTATGCAAATGTGTCAGTGTTACATTGAACCCAGATCAATGCCATAACTGTTACTGCAGTTATTTCTTGTTGCTGGGACAAACATCTGACCAGATGCTGCTTATGGGAGAAAATGTCTATTTCAGGCTACAGTTTTGAGGAGAAGTTGCTTCGTGGTGGGAAAGCATGGCGGAGGAGACTCTCATTTTTATACATCAGCAGCAGGATGGGAACAACAAGGGAGGGAAGGATGGAAGGAAAGAAGGCAGAAGGAAGGAGGGAAGGAAGTAAAACCTTTCAGGGGAAAGTTAATTTAAAACAAATATTGTTACAATCCAAGAATGAGCTAGCCCTGAAGCACCCCAAAGCCTGCTCAACACACCTCCTCCAGAAAGGCTCCACCTTCCCAAACTCCACAACTCTCAAATTGCCACCAGCTAGGGAATCAAATATTCAAAACACACTAGCTTATGGGGGAACGTATCATTCAAGCGACCACAACTATTTTATACCAGATTCTAAAAGATGGAGATGAGTGAGTTAACTGAGGTCCTGGGTCTCCTCATGACTATTCATGAGGCATCTCTTCCCAACTCTTGCTTACATATGCACTTACATATGCACATGTGCAACACGTGTTGGCTTTGATAAGGAAGGAGGGGAGAAGCAAAAGGAAAACTGGAAGAGAAGGAAGGAGGGGAGGAGTGAGGAAGAAAGGAAGGAAGGGATGAAGGGGGAAGAAAGAAAGAAGGAAGGAGGGATGGAATTAACTTTCAGAGAAAAGTTAATTTAAAACAAACATTGGTGCAATCCAAACCAGAGACTAGTTGGCTCCATTAGACAGTGAGACAGCATTTGCATCACACCACTGTGTTAACTGTGTACTCGCTCGTGCAGTTTGGATCTTATCAAAAGCAAAGCCATAGTAAGAGAGTTCATATGGGAAGTGATCCCAGCAGGCAAGAATGAAGAGTAACAAGGAATGGGAAGAGAGAGAGAGAGAGAGAGAGAGAGAGAGAGAGAGAGAGAGAGAGAGAGAGAGAGAGAGAGATGAGCATGAGCAGACTTATTATACCAGGATTTAGAACCTTCTGAAAGACATAGAACATTCTTCTAGAATGTCCCACCACCAAGATGACCACTGAAGCTTTTGTGTCTGAGCCCTGCACACCAGGCTGGAGAGCTGCCTTCAGGTGCACATGGCTGTGCCTGCTCATATCTAATGACTCAAAGCATTGTAGATGCCCTAGCACAGAGAGGGAGAGGCCCTCTGAAGTGTATTTGAGATCAGAAATCTCAGCTTGTAAGGATCCTCTGCAATGAGGCTAACATCAGAGATGAGCCACAGACCAGACGTGCATACTTCCCCACCCAGTGCCCATGTGTGCCGTATAGCAGTGTCCTCTGCCTTCTCAGGCCATTGGTAGGTGTTGTATAGCAATGTCCCCTGCTGTATCCTAATATCATTGGCCACTTTCCCCTGGCAGCTCCTGTAGTGCTTTCTAGCGCTACACAGGCTTCCATCAGGGAGCCTGCTTCATTTTCAGATCCAGTGGGCTCTCTCAGTGCTGTGTGACTGCAGCTTGTGGTATCTTCAACAAAAGGGTCTTATCTTTTACCTAGTGTGGGTAATCAAGAACTTTGACATATTCAAGGTTGCCTTGGGTCCCCGTACCAGTTAGGGGTTCCCTGCCTCTGAGCGGATCTCATAGCCAATTAGCCACCTGTCGAATACCCACCTAGGTTGGAACCCCATCTACGTGGGGAAATTTTCACTAACCATAGGTCCTCAGAAAGGCTACACCCTCCAAACACTCACCAACCTAGTAATGTTTGTCTCAATTGACCAATAATAATCTCACTCTCCGCTGGAGACTCTGTATTTTTCAGAAACCAATGAGAACTGGGGACAACCGAACTCCACCAAAGGGACCTGATTTGATGGGGGCACCCAAGCAGGAGACGATCCATTTAGAGCCCTAACGCAATCTCTAAGGAAGTGGGATGGTGAACAAAAGAGCTATTCCCACAGCAAGGCAGATAACCCAGGGAAGGATAATGGAGAGAGGCACCAAGGGTGCCCAAAATTGTCCAAAACACAAACTCAGAGACTCTTACAATCCTAATAACTATGCAAAATTTAAATTCACCCACTATGACTCAGGGAAATTTGCAGAAGAAGGGGCAAAAAGAATGTAAGTGTCATGGGGGGGAGAATAACTAATGCATAAAAGGCAATGTCATCATGGATTCAATGGCTTTATTTAATAACATGATACTGAGCATATTGTTGTGTTAATATATATATATATATATATAATTTTGAGTCAATAAAAACGTTAAAAAAAAGAACTTTGACATAAGCCTGTCTTTTTTTAAGGCATCTCTTAGATCTCTCCGGTCAACAGCTCAGTGTGGGAAGTAACCATTTACTGGAACTGGGAGTCCAAGGCAAACTTTTATGGAGACCAAGAACCCAGCCTCCAAGGGGAAGCCTCCACTAACCATGGGCCTACAGAAAGGCTACACACATTAAAACCTCTCCAAATTAACCATGATTTTCCCATTTAACCTCTTGTCATGGTTTGATCCAGGTGTCCCCCACAAACAAATGAATGTGTTCTAAATGCTGGATCCCCAGCTGGTGGCAGTTTGGGTAATAGAACTT
>PVHP010037828.1:0-17166 GCA_004024765.1 Zapus hudsonius | reverse complement strand
CAACCTCGATGAAGCTGTGTTGTTGGGGGTGGGCTTATGGGGGTTATAAGCCAGCTTCCCCTTGCTAGTATTTGGCACACCTTCCTGCCGCTGTTTGCAGTGCTGTGGCAGAGGTGATGTCCAGCCCTCTGCTCATGCCATCGTTTTCCCTGCCAGGATGGAGTCTCCCCTTGAGTCCGTAAGCCAAATAAACCCATTCACAGTGCTGTGGCAGAGGTGATGTCCAGCCCTCTGCTCATGCCATCGTTTTCCCTGCCAGGATGGAGTCTCCCCTCGAGTCCGTAAGCCAAATAAACCCATTCCTCTACAAGCCGCTTTTGTTTGGGTTCTTTCTGCGCAGCAACTAGAAAGCTGACTGCAACACTGGCCTTGAACTTACTTAGCGAAGGGCAACCTAGAACTCATGATCCTCTTGCCTCTACTTCTCAAGTGCTAGAATTATGGGTGCACAGCACTATAACTGTCTCCAAACTTAGACCAAGTTCTAAAATACTTCAATAAGCTCTGTTTTGAATGTCTCTGTCAAAACGTGATGGCATAAGCCTTGAATTCCAACACCTGGGTGGCTAAGGTAGGAGGATCACAGTGAATTCGAGGTCAGCCTGGGCTAGAGTGATAGAGTGAGATCCTGCCTCAAAAAAGCAAAACCAAAATTTTTAAATAATATGGTTAAACAAATATCTATCTCTCACCTGGTAAACTAACTAAGTGGTGCTATGTTTTCTATTCACAGTGACAGACATTGTATGTCAAGGAAACATTTCCCAGGCTGGGTGTGTTGATGTATACCTGAACTTCCAGCACTCCAGAGGCTGAGACAGGAGGCTTGAGAGATAAGGCTGGCTTGGGTTATATAGTATCTCAAAAACCAAAAAATAAAAATTTAAAACCCCATTTCCTTTTTAATAAACTCATCTTCCTTAATTACAACACTGATCATACCTTCAAAGAAATCAAAATCTTGTAAGTCATCTGGTAGCCGTGGCAGGACGTCTGAAAAGTCCTCCTGGTTCAATTCCAAATCATGTGGAATGTCAGTGATCTCGTTGGCAATGTCATCCGGCAAGTCCTCTGCACTCAGCTCTGGTGTGGAAGGGCTCCTGCCAAGGCAGTGCAGATGAGACAGACCCAAGCCTACCCTCTCAGGTTCCAACACAAAAGTGTCTTTCAGGTTTCCTATACATTCAATACAAACATGGGAGATCCTAAAGTAAAATGGCTCCTCCCCAAGCTCGGTAAGGTCTGCAAGCCTATAATCTTAACCCTTCGGAGGCAGAGGCAAGAGAACCAGGATTTCAAGTTCATTCTCAACTATACAGACAGGTAAAGCTTATTAGCATGGGTTATATGAAACTCTGTCTTAAAAAATAAAAAGAAAAAAAGAAAATGATTCCTTGTTTACCTTTTGAAAAATAAATTTGAAAGCAAGACCCAACAGGAAAATAGACCTCATGGAGCTGGAGAGATGGCTCAGTGGTTAAGCTTGCTAACAACCTAGGTTCAATTCCCCAGTACCCATGTAAAGCCAGATGTACAAAATAGTGCATGCATCTGGAGTTCATTTGCAGTGGCTGAAGGCCCTTGTGTGCCCATCTTCTCTATGTATCCCAGCTTGCAAATAAACAAACAAGCTTATTTTTAAAAATACAGGCCTTATTATACACAGTCACAGATTTCTACAAACTTTAGCCATGGTTAGGAAGACAATCATTACTAGATAAATTTCTAACTCAAATTAGTAGGATAAATAATTTGATGCTTCTAATTTTGGTAGATTTCATATCTAGTTAAAATAATATAATTAGCTAAGACAGAAGTTTCACTCATCTGGTCAAAATGCTTAAGTCTGCCAGAATTAATAATGTATTCTCATGTTACAATAATTATGTTAGATGTATACTATCAATTTCAGTATCTTTCTTTGCTATAATTAAAAGGCTTTATTACTAATAAAATTTGTACCAAAAACTCAGCCAGAATTGGTAAAATTTGCACATAAAGCTATAAAAAGGGATCTAGGCTGATCTACTGAGTGGCTACTGTTCTGAGACCCGATGCCTTCACTCACCTGGCGTGAGAGGCCTCCACTGGCAGTGAGACGCTGGTGGGCATGCTGAGGTTCCCTTGGGGGACAGCAGGAGGAATGGGTTTCTGGGGTCGACGAGGTCCACGCCTTCTCTTCTTCTTGTGTTTTTTGGTAAGTGCAGGAGGCTTGGTTTTTTTCCTGGGTTTCCTCTGCTGCTGGTGCTGAACTTTACGAGAGTTATCTCCTCTCAAGAAATTGTCCTTTGAAATAAACAGATAACTCCTTTAAACTAAGACTGTTCATTGTTCAACATACCCTATCCTACCTTTCTGGTGAACAGAAAGGTGATTTGCAGATGACAATAATACTCTTCATATTTAAAAAAAAAAAAAAAAGAAAGGATTCTGGACTTTTTTCTTCAAAAGGATGTTAAACATATGAGATGTATTTACAAAGTATGATTGTATTTGCCCAGGGTGGTGACATACACCTTTAATTCCTGCACTCAGGAGTCAGAGGTAGGAGGACTGTTGTGAGCTCTAGACCTGCCTATCTATAGAATGAGTTCTAGGTCAACCTGAGAGAGAGAGAGAGAGAGAGAGAGAGAGAGAGAGAGAGAGAGAGAGAGAGAGAGAGAGAGAGAAGAGAGATACTTACCTGAAAAATTCCAAACAAAAAAATCCTTAGATTATGTGAAACTTAACAACTACCTTAAAAATTATATCTCTTAATAGTCAAATAATGCTTAAAAGTAAATATAATAAGGGAACAAAAAAATAGCTTGCCAGCCCCAAGAGTCATTTTTGATGAGGGTGCTTGACTCGCCTAGTAGCAATATAAAGGGATAAACGATGCTGCTGGAACTCTGAGCAAGGAGAACAGCTGTGAGAAGAGATGGCAGGAACAGATCAGAAAGACCATTTATGACAAATCTATAGCCAATATTATATTAAATGGGGTAAAACTCTAAATTATTTCCACTAAAAGCAGGAACTAGACCAGTATGTCCCTTTTGCCACTTTTATTTAATATAGTACTAGAAACCATAGCTGTAGCAATAAGACAAGAGACACAAATAAAAGGGATACAAATTGGGAAGGAATATATGAAATTGTTATAATTTGCAGATGATATTCTATACACAGGACACTCAAAAGACTGTACTGTTAGAGCTGATAAACACTTTTGGCAATGTAGCAGGATACAAAAATCAGTAGCCTTCCTATATATTAACAACAGGCCGAGAATGAAATCAGAGAAACACTCCCATTCAAAATTGCCTCAAGAATGAATGAAAACTTTAAAACTCTCAAGAGAGAAATCACAGAAGACATTTGGAAATGGAAAGACATGCCATGTTCTTGGATTGGAAGACTCAACATTCTGAAAATGTTACTCTTACCAAAAGCAGTCTACACATTCAATGCAGTCCCCATCAAAATTCCAATGGCACTCTTCAGCAAAATAGAAAAGAACATTTGGAAGCACAAAAAACCTAGAATAGCCAAAACAATTCTAACTGACAAAAATAAAGGTGGCTGTATCACCGTACCAGATTTTAAGGTATATTACAGAGCCATAGTAACAAAACAGCATGTGTGGTAGTTTTGAATAAATGTCCCAATAGAATTCATTATAATTGTGTTTATTAAATTGTTAATTGTCTCCAGGCTTCTGGCTGGAGGAAGTGTCACTTTGGCCTGGCCTCCTGGGGTCATGACACCCTTTCTAAATTGAATGCAAAATTCTAGGGATACATATGCAAAATAGCACCCAGAACCCCAAGTCTGGCAGTTCTGCATTTTGTGAATTACAGTGCTACAATGTGCTTCCTTGCTGGTGGTGCTGTCTCTGTCTCTGCTTCTGTGAAAGGGAGCCAGCCTTTTTCTTTAACTTCCCCTGGGTTTGTTATTTCAATAAATACTTTCCTCCCCAAAATTATGCCTGGTTTGGAGATTCATCCCAGCGGCTTGTGGCTGACTATGACAGCAAGGTACAGGTACATAAACAGTCATGTTGATCAATGGAACAGAACAGAGGACCCAGATGTAAACCCAGGCAGCTATAGCCATCTGATTTTTGATAAAAATGTCAAAAATACTCAATGGAGAACAGATAGCCTCTTTAACAAATGATGCTGGGAGAACTGGATATCTATATGTAAAAGGATTAAAATGGATCCTTATTTTTTTCCATATAAGAATCAAGTCTAAATAGATCAAAGACCTTAATATCAGACCTGAAACTCTGAAACTGCTAGAGGTAAAAATAGGGGAAACACTTCAACATATTGGCCTAGGCAAGGACTTTCTGAACAAAACCCCAGTTGCTCAGGAAGTAAGACCACTAATCAACCATTGGGACCTCATAAAATTAAAGTTTTTGTTCAAAAAAGGACACTGTGAATAGAGCAAACCAGCAACCTACAGAATGGGAGAAAATCTTTGCCAGCTATACATCTGACAGAGGATTAATATCCAGGATCTCCAAAGAACTCAAAACTAATTTAAGATTCCATCTCACTCTTGTCAGAATGGCTATCAAGAAGTGACAATAGCCGGGCGTGGTGGCGCACGCCTTTAATCCCAGCACTCGGGAGGCAGAGGTAGGAGGATCGCCATGAGTTCGAGGCCACCCTGAGACTACATAGTGAATTCCAGGTCAGCCTGGACTAGAGCGAGACCCTACCTCGAAAAACCAAAAAAAAAAAAAAAAAAAAGAAGTGACAATAAATGTTGAAAATATGGAAAAAGAGGAACCCTTCTACGTTAGTGATGGGAATGTAAACTGGTATAGCCATTGTGGAAATCAGTGTGGAGGTTCCTGAGACAGACTTACCATATGACCCAGCTATAAAACTCCTTGGCATATACCCCAGGGACTCTACTCACTACCTTAGAAATACTTGCTCATCCATGTTTATTGCAGCTCTATTCACAATTCCTAGGAAATGGAACCAGCCTAGATACAATGGAGTACTATTCAGTGGGAAAGAAAAATGAAATTATAAATTTGCTGTGAAATGGATGGACCTGATAAAGATTATACTAAGTAGGTAACTCAGGCCCAGAAAGCCAAACTCCACACGTTCTCTCACAGTAGGTGGATCCTAGCTACAAATGTTTTATTTTAGACTTGTATGTGAGTTGGAGTGAATATCAATAGTAGAAGCTAGTAAGCTAGAAAGAGGTTATAGGGCATTGTATATATGTTAGTAGAGGAACATATTACTGGGGATAAAATGACCTAAATAGGGTCAGGGAAGAGACTGAGTACAGAAGGAGGGTTAATGAAAACTGAAATGCTATGAAGACTACTTCTTTGGAAAATGGCACACTCAGAAGCCTTACATTGCTACTAGAAAAAATTTAATGCCAGAGGTGAGTTGTTGGCCAGGGAGCTAGAACATTATAGGGCACTGCCAGTTCTCTTGGTTTCTCACCAAAAGATGTTAAGATCCTATTACTAAAGAACCCACATGTTTGGGCTGCAAGTCACTGAGAAATCAAGCTGAAGCTGAGCTGGAAACTTCCTCCCTGTTAACTGAGAGAAAGCTGGAAAAAGCTATGGCTGCATACAGCCCTTGGGAGAGGAAAATCATCAATGGTAGTCAACAGTAGTGGATCTTGCAAACCTTATAACTGACCAGACAGGCCAAATGTGCCAACTGGTGCAATAGTTGGGGAAAACCAACTACACTCTAACTGAACTGGAGACCTACTCCATAGGAGGGAATATATGCCTAGTACTGAAGACATAGTCAGAAAGGATCATTTTTAAATATTTGTATTATAAACACTTTTTAAAAACTTGATATTTATATCACATTTTTATTTTATAACACTATACAAAAATGCATTATTTTCTAATTTGTGTACATAGGAAAGTATAAATGATGAAGAGAAACAGCTTTCAATTTCTTTAGAAGAAATCACATAATGGCTATATAAGTGAAACATTCACTCATGAAGCCAGGTATGGTGGCACATGTCTGAAATCCCAGAGCCTAGAAAGTAAGAGAATCAAGAGTTTAAGTTCATTCTCAGCTATATACAAGTTCGAGGCCAGCCTATGCTACATGAGACCCTGTCTTAAAATAAATAAATAAATAAATAATTCACTCATGTTAAATCAGTAAAGCAGATCTGAAGTACAGCTTCCTTACTCAGTTATATTCTCCTGGTCTTAGATATATGTGCAAATGACAGAATTTTGAAAGCAAATAATGTGACTAGGTCCTTTGAAAGCTGCAGGGCCCCCATTACTAAGGGGCTGTGAAATCATCAATGAAGGTTCAAAAAAGTGGCTCAAAAGCATACAGAAAGTCAGGTGTGGTTACCTCAGCACTCAAGCCTGAGGCTGAGAACTGCTGTGAGTTCAAGGCGAGCCTGGACTTACAGCACAGTGAATTTTATAAATATTTATATAATTCACATGTTTTACTAATTCAAACTTGTCTCTACTCCAAATTATTCTAAATTGATTAAGATTTCTGAACCTAGCATTAACTACAATAATTAAAACTTACAGAAAGGCTTGGCATTGTGCAAAATTGTTAAATACTCAAAACATTAATAGAATTGCAAATTGGAAAACAAAAATCTAGAGAAATGAGGGTAAAAAAATGTTTGCAAGCGTCAGCAGCTTATCTACTAGAATTGGAACAAGACAGAGATTGGCATGGCCCCTGCGCAAGGATGGCATGCTAATGTGTGAAGCGGTCCTGTGGTGGTTTGATTCAGGTGTTCCCCATAAACTTAACGTGTTCTGAATGCTTGATGCCCAGCTGATGGCAGTTTAGGTATTGGAACCTGTTGGAGGGGTATTGTTGGGAGCTGGCTTATGGGGCCTATAGCTGGCTTCCCCTTCGCTAGTTTCTAGCACACCTTCCTGCTGCTGTTTGCAGTGCTGTAGTAGAGGTGATGTCCACCTTCTGCTCATGCTGTCATTTTCCCTGCCATCATGGAGTTTCCCCTTGAGTTTATAAGCAAAAATAAATCCATTCCTCCCCATCAACGGGCTTTGGTGGGCTTCTTTGGCACAGCAATGAGAAGCTGACTACAACAATTCCATATTTAAAAAAAATGTTTGCCAACTTTTCTGTGTATTAAAAAATATATCTTAAGAGGTAGAGAACATTCTGCTCAGTGGTTAAAGGCACTTGATTGCAAAGCCTGTCAGTCCAGGTTCAATTCCCCAACCACCCATGTAAAGCCAAATAGGCATTCATATGCAGCAGCAAGAGACACAGATATACATACATACACACACACACACACACACACACACACACACACACACACACACACACACACACGTAATCCAATAAGTAATTTTTGGGCCAGAGAGTTGGCTCAGTGGTTAAGTGTGCTTCATGAACAAGTATGAGGGCCTGAGACCACAGTTCACATTTCCAGAACCCACATAAGTAGTTGGGTGTGATCACACACACCTGTAATCCCAGGGAAACAGAGACCTGAAAATCCCTGGAGCTCATGAGAAAAAAGAAAGAAAAGAAAAAGAAGGAAAGATAAGAAAAGATATCTTAGAAGATGGTTAGGATAAGGATGGAGGACTTAACGAATGAGCTCATCTTGTGTATTCCTTATCTGAAATACTGAGGGATCAGCAGTGTTTCTGCTTTGGAGGTTTTGGGGTTTTGAATATTTGCATAAGCATCCTCTAGAAATCTGGTGACCAAAGGGCCCTGAAACCTGACACTTTTTGAGCATAATGTGTCATTTTGGAATCTTATGGATTACGCTAGATTGTTTAAATTAGAGTTGCTCAATTTTTATCTTCCAAAGCAGTGTGTGTGTGTTTGGTTGGTTTTCAAATAAGCATCTCAAACTCAATGGGCCAGAACACTAACATTTAAACATTTTTTAGTCAAAGAGAAAAACACTGGAAAAATCACTTTTAAAAAACTTACTTCTTTGATTACATACATGCATAATTTGCAAGATGCTACATGGTATTTCCTGCAAGTGATGGTCATTAAAAGTTTGAACACCTCAAGTACAGAACATATACTATGAACTTACCATCTTTTTGGCATGTTCTTCACACAGAGGTGTCTGGTGTGTAATGTCGAACACTGGCACAGAGCACTGCTGTCCGTCTGCAAACTTGGCTGTACAGCTGGAGAAGAGCTGCTGAGAGTGGTTCATGAGGATGTCTGGGTTGGCTGAGTCACGGAAAAACATACGGAAACTAGTTCACAGCATCTGAGTACAATCTGCTACCGCCCTTCAGTTTAATGTGCATGTTTATTATCTCTAAAAGTTTAGGTACCAATGCAACTGAAACACAGGACTATGATAATGATCAAATATCTATCAATAATCAGATGATACTTCTAAAGGAGTCTATTAGACCAGTGGCTCTTAAGGTAACTCTTCTCTATGGCCACTCCAAACCAATTTCTGTTGTTTTAATCTATTCCCCATAATAATCATTAAATGATGTTTTAGGGCAAGACAGAATTCTGTCAAGCTCTTAAATGACCACCCTAGGTCTGAGGTAAAACCCTGTTGCTGAAGAAACCACAGAATGCCATCGATCAGCATCGAGAGACCCTTCAAGGTCCCGAATGGTATCCAGCCCCCAGATGGTAGTTAATGCAGTGCTAGAAGGCACTGCACAAGCTGCCAGAGGAAGCTGATCAACAACGCTGGAGTAAACAGAGACCACTGGCATGAAACACAGACTATGGCCATGAGTAGGCTGACCACACCTCCTACTGGGAGGGAACAGCGAACCAACAAAGGAGCACTTGGTGTAATGGAGGAGCCTCGGCCTGGGGGAGACAATCAACAGCTTTCAAATTCGACCAATTTTCCACTCAGTGAGGGGGACCCCTTGTTTGGAACTAGGGTTTCAGGGCGATAGGCACCGGATCCTGTACTTTTGGGCTCCCAAAACAAGATGCACTATGGGAGCGAGTGACTGGGAGACCACTAAAAATAGAATCTAGGTAATCCAGAATTGTGTATAATTGTTAACCTACACTGATCTCACTCTCCGATGGAGATTGTGTTTGTATTTTTCAGGATGCAGCGAGAGAGCTGGGGCCCATCTAACCCTACCAACCGACAGTAGGCCGATAGCTGAGATTCTGGCAAGAGAGGACCCACCACAGTCATATCGTGGAGGATCCAAATGGAACCCCGCAGAGAATGATGGGATGAATAAGGGGCCCACAGCCACAGCCATTAAATCAACACAGGATAAGCCAGTGAGACAGAAACCAATGATTTCGACACAAAGACCTCTAAGCTCACAACCTTAAAGCAGCCTTAATACTCATCCACCACGACTCAGGGAACTATGCGGAAGAGGGGGCGGAAAGATTGGTGGGGGAGATTATCCAGAGGCATGGCCAGGAGAACCTGGCTGAATACTAGGCTATCCATGGTCCCCTGTCACAAGGACTGATCCAGACGACCCATGGAGGAGGTTAGCCAGTGGAGGGGGGAGGGGAGGGCAGCGAGGAATTGGGGATAACAACTCATTGTTTGCCCACTAAATGTTGTAACTCATTATGGACAATAAATTAAATAAATAAATAAATAAATAAATAAATAAATAAATAAATAAAAATTAAAAATGACTGACTTACTACATAGGAAGTACCTTTATGTTTTCCTTTAAGGTTTAGAGGTATTATGTATAAACTACTATACAACGGTCTGGGAAATAAAGTTCAAAGAACAGAAAAGAAGGCAAAACCTAGAGTGCAACAGCCAGGCATGATTGAGAGTCAAGGTTTTCTGAGCCCTGAGTGTGAGACCAACTTGGGCAGCATAAGAAGATGCTGAAGAAAGAAGAGGAAAGGAAAGGGAAAGCAAATAGAAAGGGAAATCGGGAGGGGAGGAAGGAGAAATCAAGGGAGAGAAATGGTTGGGGAGATGGCTCAGCACTCGCTTGTAAAGCCTACCAGCCCAGGTTCACTTTCCCATCACTCATGTATAGCAGGACAGGCATTTGTTTGTAGCAACAAATAAACACATAACTTTTTAACAGAGGGGAAGGGGAAGAGAAAGGAGAGAGGGAAGGAAAGAAATTTACTTAAAATTTGAAATATCAATACCAAACATATGAATGATCCCAGAGTTTAGAAGGCTGAGTCAGAAAGCCAATGGCTTCCAGGATAGCCTACAGACTGAGGCCCTGTCTTAAAATAAAAAAGACTGCATACAAGAGTAATTACTATTATAAATGTTTTGTAAGCTAAGCATGGTTGTAAGACCCTGTCACCAAAAACAAAAAAAAAAGGGGGAAGAGGAGGGCTGGGGAGATGGTTTGTTGGGCACTGCCTGTTGGCGCTGCTACTGAGGGCACAGAGAACAAAGGGTTAAGGATGTATGAGTGAGGTGAAACCCCGATAATTCGGTAGGCGTTTACCAGCTCCACCTACCCTGACTCCCACCCCCATGGGCTAGCCACAGAAACCAGCATTTCCATCTCAGCATGACTGGCATTGGGTATCAGAAAAACTTCCTTGTACCCATCCCCACAGACCGACCATTGCTAGCATCACGTATTTCCCGCCACTCATGGCCCCCAAATGAGGTATTCTCAGGTTGTCCCCACCCACCTATCCCACTCACCTATCTCAGTGCAGGCTGCCAACTCCCCACCCCCATCAACCAATATCCTTTTCTCTTCCCCATACCCCTGACCCCATTTTCCTATAAAATATAAGTTCCCCCAATTGAATAAAGAACCTCGTGGATATACAATACACATCTGCTAGCCTCTGTGTCCCTCCCGGACTCCCCTGCACCATCCCCCCAGCTCTGTGGACCCCAGCCCTGAGACAGCGGACAGCTGGCTTGGCACCCGCCACTTCTCTGTTTTCTCTCAGTGGTGGCCGATGGCGCCCCCGGAGGAGAAAACAATGGTTCAGTGGTTAATGCTACTTACCTGCAAAGCCTGCTGGCCTAGGTTCAGTTCTCCAGCCCTCCACAAAAAGCCAGATGCAAAAACTGGCACAAGCGTCTGGTGTTTATTTGCAATGAGCAAATGAGGCCCTGGTGTACCCATACACACAAGTAGTTTTTTAAAAATGAAAAAAATATAAATACTTGTGGGGTTTTTTGTTTTTTATATCAAAATATTTATTTAAGCCGGGCATGGTGGTGCACGCCTTTAATCTCAGCACTTGGGAGGCACAGGTAGAAGGATCACCATGAGTTTGAGTCCACCCTGAGACTACATAGTGAATTCCAGGTCAGACTGGGCTAGAGTGAGACCCTACCTCAAAAAATCAAAAAACAAACAAAAAAAACCCCCAATAATAATAATAATAAATTTATATTTATTTATTTATTTGAGAGAGAAAGAGGCAGGTAGAGAGAATATAGGTGCACCAGGGCCTCTAGTCTCTGTAAACAAACTCCAGAAGCATGTGACATCTTGTGCATCTGACTTTACATGGGTACTGGGGAATCAAAACTCAGGTCCTTCTGCTTTGCAGGCAAATGCCTTAACCACTAAGTCATCTCTCCAGCCCTGTTTTTGTTTTTTAGAGGTAGGGTTTCACTCTAGCCCAGGCTGACCTGAACTCTCTCTGTAGTACCAGGTTGGCCTCAAACTCACAGTGATCCTTCTAGCTCTGACTCCCAAGTGCTGGGGTTAAAGGTGTGTGCCATTATGCTGTTTTTTATATGCTTTGATTTTTAAAATGAAGTATGAGGCCCTGAATTCAACCCCCAAACCACAGGGAAATGGAAAAAACAAAAACAAAAACAAACACCACAGCCCTAAATGGGTTAATATCTGGGCCAGGTCTGCTTAGCTTAGTTGAAAGGATACGTTGGAAACAATGTCTGGTGAATGGAAGGGCTCTGTTGGTGCACTGCTCACCCTTCACAGTGCCGCTGCACGCTGCTGGCTCCACCTCCCTCAGCTTGGTCTGGCTAATGCTACACAAGGAAAAATACAACATCAATAAGTGCTCTAACAATCCAGGGAGATTTTTCCACATTTTAACAGTGTACTCCAGGCATTAAAATGCAAGTATGAATTCTAGAAATCAGGTAATACAATTATCTACATCTACATTCAAAGCGAAAATAACTACATCACAAGAGCTGTCATATATCTATCTTGTTGGCTTGTGGCTTGTTTTTATTTTTGAGCAGGATGGATGGCCTCTTGCTTCTAATGCCTGAGTGCTGGAATTGTAGGCATGAACCTTGACATTAGGCTTGTGTCTTTTTTTTTTTTTGGGGTTTTTTTTTTTTTTTTTTTTTGAGGTAGGGTCTCACTCTACCCCAGGATGACCTGGAATTCACTGAGTAGTCTCAGGGTAGCCTTGAACTCACATCAATCCTCCTACCTCTGCCCACCAAGTGCTGGAACTAAAGGCATGCACCACCATGCCTGACTTGCTGTTTTGTTTTTTTAAGGCTGGGGCTGGTCTGGAACTTACTAAGTAGTACATAGGCTGGCCTCAAACTCGTAGCAATCCTCTTTCTTCAGCCTACTGAGTGCTGGAATTACAGGCATAAACCAACACTCCAAGCTTGCATTTTTTAAAATATAATTTTATTATTTATTTACAAATGTGGGTGCATGTGCATGCCCATGTATGGGTGTGCCAGACCCTCTTGCTGATGCAAACAAACACTAGATGTATGTGCCACTTTTTGTGACTAGGGAATTGAACTCAGACAGGCAGGCTTTGGAAGCAAACACCTACAACTACTACCCTAGCCTTGGTTTTTAAGTTGTAATTGAAACCTTTTACTTTACAAAGAGGACAGCATGGAAGGGAAGGAAACTAGAATCAGATAGGTGGGGTCTGACTTGCTACTTACATACAAAAGCCTCACTTGTAAAGGATGGACAAGGTGACCTGGCTGGCACGGATGCTATGTGCATACACCCAACACAGCAGAGCACAGGAAACTGTGCGTGCTTGTTAGTATAATCATCATCATGGGGTCTGGCCACATACTGCTGCTAAACAGTTGATCTGCAAAGACTCCATTTCATTAAGGAAAAGGGGACACCCATGCAACGATAGTTGAGCTGTAGAAATCCTTCAAGACATGCTAACTTTGAACATATTCTGTTGCAACTCTGTGTTTTGTTAAGGGCTAGCTCTACTTTATTCACTTGATGTTAAAATATTTTCACTTATTTTAAATCTTATGAATAGGCAATGTATTCACACAGTTCAAAAAACAGTAACAATTCTATAAAGTGTCACAAGCTATCAGGTCATTACACATGTCTGAATATAGAAAAGTACTTTTTCTTAATGCATTAATTCAAAGGCATTAAAGGCATTAACACTAAAAAAAACTGTATTTTTACTATTATCTATTTGTTTCAACTGGTTTATACTTATTAGGAAGGTTATTATCTCAATTCCATAGGAATTCAACATGAAATCTAAGTAAGTATTCTATTATTATTTCCAAACCAACAGTATACCCAACCAAATAAATTAAGAGGCCTGGAGATGCAGCTCATTTGACAGAGTGCTTGCCTACTATGTCTGAAGCCCTGGGTTCAATGTCACCACCGCATAAACAGGGCATGGTGATATAATGCCTGTGATCCCATCACTCCAAGGTAGAAGCAGAAACTTTAAGGTCAGCCTTGGCTGCTAGACAGTGAACTTGGTTTCTCAAAAAACAAAGTTTTAAGATATGTGAAGATCACAAAGGTAAAGAAAGATCACTACAGAATTGAATCTCATTCTTTTACTTTTTTTTTTCTTGCAGTGCTAGGGAGTGGACCGAAGGCTTGTACAGGCCAGACTGGCACTCCACATATTCCTAACATTTTAATACACTGCCTCTGAAAAAGGTGTTTACACAATTAACTTTAGCCATGTAAAAACATATATCATTTCAAGTAGGAAAAGCATTATTACTTTGGTAGCTAAAAGCCAAATTTCCTATTCTAGATTTAGACTTTAGTCTAGACTTACATAGAATGTGGTGCTCTTATACTAAAGGAGTAATTTTCTTTGTTAAAAAATACTTCTATTTATTGGTATGCACTTCTGTGTATGTGAGTATAAGCACACCAGGGCCACTCGCTACTACAAATAAATGGCAGATACATGCAGCACAAAGACAAAAGATATCATGAAACTACCAGCTCACATTCTGTGATCCCAAAATACAGTAAGAAAGCTACCATTGGACCAAAGGATAATTATGGCACATCATTATGTGATGTCAATGGAGAATCAAGCAATGAACTTTTCATTAATCATAGGTGGTATAACTAACAACACCATGACAATCTGAAAGCTATAATAGATTCATCTTGATATTCTGTTATTTGATAATTATAATAGAGCCATCTTGATGTTTTGTTATTTAATAACACCATGTATCATTAATTTATTACAACATCAATAAAGTTACTTTGGGAGATATTCTGAAACAACTTACAACCACGGAAAGAGCTATGAATATGCGGCTCAGTGCAGAACACTTATCAAGCATGTGCTAAATCCCTAGCACCACCCAAAAGAAAAGGAAAAAAACCCACAGATAAACAGTTTTCGCACTACCAAACTGTATTAAACTAATTATACAGACTCTTACATCTTTGACAAGATTATAATCAGCATATACTAAAACTAAGTATCTTATGCCTACATAAAAATTGCTCTATTTCCGGGTGTGGTGGTGCACACCTTTAATCCCAGCCATGAGTTTAAAGCCAGCCTGAGACTACATAGTAAATCTATGTCAGCCTGGCCTAGAGTGAGACCCTAGCTCAGGGGAGAAAATGCTTTATGCTGGAGATTCACTTTCTACTGAATTTGTATACTCAAAACTTATACAAGCACTGGATGTGGTGGTGCATGCCTTTAATCCCAGCACTCAGGAGGCAGAAGTAGAATCACTGGAGTTCGAATCCACCCTGACTGAGACTAGTGAATTACAGTCAGCCTGGGCTAGAGTGAAACTCTACCTCAAAAAACAAAATTAAAAAAAAATTATATAATAAAAATATTAGGTGCTGGAGAGATGGCTCAGCAGTTAAGGCACTTGCCTCCAGTGCCTAAGGCCCCGGGTTCAATTCCCCAGTACCCACATATGCCCCTAGTGCTCTCTCTCTCTCCACCCCCTCTGTATTTCTCTGCTTGAAAATAAATATTTTTTTTAAAATGTTAAATATTGCTATTTTTGACAACTTGTGTGAAATTAAGCAAAGAGTTTAAACAGAAGAGAGCTTCACATATTCAATTCTATTTCATTTGTTCAGTAACACAGGACATTTAAAAACTAAATATACCTGGTTTCTACTCTAAAGCTCTATAAATGTACACCTTTAATCCCAGCACTCAGGAGACTGAGGTAGAAGAACCACTGTGAGTTCAAGGCCAGCCTTGGCTACACAGTGAGATCCAGGTAAGCTGAGCTAGAGCTTACTGTGAAGGAAAAATAAAAAAAACAGGCTGTAGAGATGGCTCAGCAGTTAAGGCAGTTGCCTCCAGAGCCTAAGGACCCAGGTTCAATTCCCCAGTACCTATGAAAGCCAGATACACAAAGTGGCACATGTGTCTGGAGTTCATTTGCAGCACCTGGAGGCCCTGATGTGTCCCATACTCTCTCTGACTGCCCGTCTCACTCTCAAATAAATAAATAAATTTTTTTTTAAAGGCCTAAATCATAGTGTGAAGCCAGCCTGGGCTTGAGGACACAACACAGCCAGTGCGAGTGTGAGTTCCAGGCTGGCCTGGTTTAGAATGAGACCCTGCCTGGGCAGGCAGCTAACCTGCTCCGACTGTACGCAGCTCTTCGTAGCTCTTGCAGTAGCTGGCCGGTGCACTCAGGCTCTTTCCTGGCCGCCTGCAGAAGCGCTTTCCTAAATGTATGCCGGCATTTCTTTTGACGGGACTCTGCCCGCTCCAGGCGGCAGAGGTGCTTGTATTTTTGCTGAAAGTAAGTGCAAAGTTGGGTCACCCTGGAGCTCCTACTCTCTGCATCATCGTCGTCAGACCTGGAAAATGCAAGGAGAAGAAGGGTCAAAACTGATGATGGTTAAGCTCCTGTTTAGACTTGCTATCGAAGTAAATTTCTGCCCATATCTGAGGACCCGCACTGTGGGCAGCACAATCCCATGGGCAGGAATCCCAGACTGTATAAAAAGGAGAAAGCTAGCTGAGCATTCAGTTCTTTACTCTCTCCTTCCTGCCTGCTCATATGACATCTGCTGTCTGCTTCTACCATGTCCCCTCCCCTAGCAATAACAGACTTCCCTTTTAAATATAAATTGTCTCTGGCAACAAGAAAGTAACTGATACATAGGTTCAACCATCTATGGCATGTGAGAATATACTTAATAAATATTTAACCAAAGGCAAGACAGCAGTACTTACAAGAAACTTAACACCTGCACCAGTTTGTTCTTGATTTTAAACAAGCAGGGACTCTAAAGAGAAAATAATTTCTTTACCTTTACTTACAAAAAAATCCTAACTCATTGGCCTTTAATCTCAGCCCTTGGGTGGCAGAAATATAAGAAATGATGTGAGTTCAAAGCCAGCCTGGGACTACAGAGTTTTAGGTCAGCCTCAGCTAGAGTGAGACCCTGCCTTGGAAAAACCAAAAACCAAAAACAAACAAACAAAAAATAAAAAACTAAAACAAAATAAAAACTCAGCATATGACATTATAGTTGTAAGGAAATACACATCATACTTTCATGAAAGACAAATGAGCACACCAGAAACCCTAGGAACTTCTAACAATACTTACAAGCACTGTTCATTTAGATATTCTGGTTGGCTGGTTTTTTATTAAAGACAAATGGTATTCTATTTTTTATTTTTTAAAATCTTTTAAGTATTTTAGTTAGTCATTTTCAAGCAGAGATAGAGAGAGAGAGAGAGAGAGAGAGAGAGAGAGAGAGAGAGAGAGAGAGAGAGAATGTATGTGTGCCAGGGCTACCACCTTGTATGTCTGGTTTATGTGGGTACTGGGGAATTGAACCCAGGGCCTTGGGCACTGGAGGCAAGTGCCTAAACCACTGAGCCATCTCTCCAGTCCGGTTGGTTTGTTTTTATTTTCATTTATTTATTTGTAAGGGAAGAGTGAGAGGGAGGGGGAGCAAGAGAGAGGGGGAAAGGAGCGAGGGGGGAGCGAGCGAGGGAGGGG
>PVHP010037826.1:0-17651 GCA_004024765.1 Zapus hudsonius | reverse complement strand
GGGAGGCAGAGGTAGGAGGATCACCATGAGTTCAAGGCCACCCTGAGACTACATAGTGAATTCCAAGTCAGCCTGGACTAGAGCAAGACCCTACCTCGAAAAACCAAAATAAAATAAAATAAAAATAAATAAAGGCAACTTCCATTGGGCAGCTCTTTGGGCTCTGGTTGATAGGCTAGTCATTGTGCCTCTCTGAACCTCTACTTCTCAGCCTTGTGGTGTGTGTTCAAGAGGGGATTGCCTGGTACTCACTAGGCCATCACTCACTAGCCCATCATCCCTTTAGCTAGACCCTGGGGACATGGTGATGAACAAGGCTAGTAGTGCAGGAGACATTCCAGTGAACATCCTGGTTCCAGAGGGACCCTATTCTCATTCCACTCATTGGCCTTGCTTATTACCTGATTCTCTTTCACACATACCTCTAGCATGAGTCTCCTCCATATATGAAACCTGCGGAAGTAGCTCTTCTATCCTTACAGCAACCCCACCAATAACTCTCACGGCTCCCAAACCACACCGAGGGTCTACTTGGGAATACAGAATAGCCCTTGCTGCTGGCAGTGGACAAGAGGACCCAGATCAGGCAAGACAGATGGTGGACAAAACTGCAATTCCTGCCTGTATGTCCACCTTGCTGATAGCCCTGTGCTAAGCTAGCTGGATGTGAGGTTCAGAGCCAAGGGGGTGGGCCTGTGTGCCTCCCTTTCCTTCATCATCCCTGTGGGCCTTCCTGCTGCTTCTTTTTACCCAGTCTGCCTTAGATCTGTACTTCCAGCAGAAAGGCCCCCTCTCTCTTCCTTGAACACTGACCTCTCTCTCTTTCTCTCTCCCTCTCTCCCTCTCTCTCTCATGAGAAAAATGACAAGAAGGACCCAGTAGACTCTGGTAGCAATGGAACATGTGAGATTGGAGTGAGCACTCAGGGTCTGGAGCTGAGACCATATGATTTGAAGAACTGGTGAAAGCTCTCTGAAAGAGAAGACAGTGAGAGGAAGTTCTGAAAGATGGGCAGTAGAGGGCAAGGTCACATTCAACAACAGCCAGACCTCAAGGGTTACCTGAGGATACAGTCTTCAAGGAGTGGGGACTTCACAAGGAAGGTGTGTCATCTCGTGTACCACTGCTTTGCTGAGCACAATGCATGCATGGCACTAAGTGTGATGTGCCCATTATTACAGATGGTGATGCTGAGGCTCGGAAAGCTTAAACCAGCAGCCCCAGTCCACAGACAACCAAAGTTCAAATTTAAGCCCAGGGATTAGAATATCACTTCCTAATGTTGCCCCAACCCTTCCCTCATCTGTCTCCCCACAGTCTCATCAATGCTGATTTCTGTGTGGCCTCCACCTGTGTGGCCTTTGGGGCAGTTCTGGGCAAAGTCAGTCCTGTGCAGCTGCTCATCATGACCTTCTTCCAAGTGACCCTCTTCGCAGTGAACGAGTACATTGTTCTGAAGTTACTGGAGGTGAGCAGGGCTCAGAATGGGGAGAGGGACAGTGGAAGAGACACAGAGGGACAGAGAAAGAGAGGCCTGGGGCCATGTACTCTATCAGTTCCTTTTCTCATTGCTGTGAGAAATACCTGACCACAGCAACTTCAGAAAGGGTTTGTTTGGGCTCCTAAGTGTGAGGAGACACAGTCCAGCATGGCAGCAGGAGTGAAGTGGCTGGTCACATTGCATCCCCAGTCAGGAGGCAGAGATCAATGCTGGGGCTCCTCTTGCTTCCCCCTTTCTATCCAGTCTGGGATCCCAGTTTATGGAATGCTGCCACCCACATTCAGGATGGGTCTTCTCTCCTCAATTGAACTTTTCTGGAAGCACCTTTACAAACATGCCCAGAAGTGATTACAGTGGTGATTACAAATCCAGTTAACAATGAAGATTAAACATCACATCTGCCAATCTGGCAGATCACTCAACCTCCTAGACCTCAGTTTCTTCATTTGTAAAGTAGGCACCAGGCAGATACTGTACTCGGTCTCACCTATCAGCCCAGAGCCTGGGCAGAGAAGATGTCCTTTGTATATGGAGTGTGTTTACTCCTTTCTCTTCCATCAGATGGAAAGAATTGGATATTTCTGCACACATGCATCCCAAGATCTTTCTCTTAAGAAAAGAACCCAGGAAGGGGCTGGCCTCCTACAGCTGTGCAAGTTGTGCATTTTGCAACCCCAGAGATGCCATTCACATGAACTGTGGCAAGAATGCTTCCCTCTGGGGTTGGCAATTCCATGATCAAGCTAAGGGGCACCTATAGACCTCAGAAACCTTCTTGGTGCTTTGGTATGGAGGAGGGTGTTGTTTGGCAAGCCTGTGCATTTCTGAGTCTTCTACATGTGAACCTTGTATGAAATAATCCCCACCAGGAGAGGAGTTTAGAGCACTCTAACCTCAGGTCACTCATTGTGTCACTTCTGCCGGATTTATCTCCTGGCCCTGCGCATCCTCCTCCACTCACCCTGTCAGACCAGTCTCCAGCAGCCAGAGGAACATTCCCCTGGGTCCAACCTAGCAGTGGTTTTCTTTTCAGAAGAGGTTTCATTTCTCCTCTAGCATTGCACCTCCTGAGTCCTTCTAGGACCTAGCTCTTGCTTGCCATTCTGTTTTCTCCACAAGATTGTCTGATAAGGACACTTTCCATCCAGCACCTGGCCAGTGCCCAACAGCTGTTCAGATTTTGAAATCTGAGAGTCTGTCTCAGGCTATGCTGAAGGTTCTGGGGTTCCTAGGGGAGCAAGCTGCACAGAGATAGACCTCCAGTAGCTCACAGCCCAGGGAGGGGCCCAAGCATTGGGTGTGGTGGCGCACTCCTTTAATCCCAGCACTCAGGAGACAGAGGATCACCGTGAGTTTGAGGCCACCCTGAGACTACATAGTGAATTCCAGGTCAGCCTGGGCTAGAGAGAGACCCTACCTTGAAAAACCAAAATAGATATACTTAAGCATGACCTGTGATTAAGGAGGTAGAGCCAGGGCTAGTCAGCCCAGCAGAGGGCGCCAAAGCTAGCCTGGTGGACTAGGGAGGTTTCCTGCCAATGGACCTATTAAAATCAGAAGCCAACCAGGAACTAAACAGACCAAGGATAGAGCAAGGGCATGGGAGACAGAGGGACCAGGACAAGGCCTGGGGAAAAGCGCTTAGCAAGGGGCTCTAGGGCTTGGACTGGCTGCAGAAGAGGCTTCTGTTGAGAGGGAAGTTTGAAGAGCCAAGGCCAGATGTGGGGGTGCAGCAAGCCCCTTGGGGACTGTGAAAAGAAGTCCTAATTTTACTATGAGGGCAGTGGGGGTCAAAGCAGGGGAGTATCATAGTCTTCGTCCATTTCATGGGCTTTATGACAATATCAGAAACTGGGTCATTTATGTTGAACAGATAACTAGTTCTCACAGTAGAAGCTAAGAAGCCAAAGACCTTCTTGCTGTGTCTTCTCAGGGCAGAGAGTCAATGGGCAAGTGGGGAGGACTCACTCATACCACAAACCCACTTCTTCAGCAACTTCTTAAAGGCCCTACCTCCAAACACTTGCATTAGAAGTTAAGTTTCCAACAAACTTCGAGGACACATTTAAGTCATAGCATGTCTACAAAGGAGTAAGTCTTAAAGATTCCTCTGAGATTGGTTCTGAGTGGGGAGGAACTAGAAGCTGAAGAGGGGAGTTGGGGTTGACACTGACAGGCTCCTGTTCAGTGTCAGCTATGTTGCACGGTTCTTATAACAGCCCTGCTACATCACTCCACTTTCTCCCACTTTGAGAATGAGGAGTTTGAGGTGTACAGATGAAAAGTCAGCATAGGAAGGAGGGACCACCTGCCTGACGTCAGAGGACAGGGAAGGGTGGGTGGCAGGACGTAGACTGGGAGACTGGATGAGCAAGGAGTGTGACAGGACTGGGGGTGGTGGTGGTAGCCTTGTGGGGTGGTTTTGGGGTACTGGTATGAAATGAAAGGTGGAGAGAAGAGGCTCAGAGGAAGTTCCAGAAATTAAGATAAGGAAGCCAGTGACAAACTAGACAAGGTTGCCCTGGATTTTTAAAAATTATTTATTTATTTATGAGAGATACAAAGAGAATGGGCCCACCAGGGCCTCAAGCCACTACAAACTCCAGACATGTGTGACACCTTGTACACCTGGCTTTATGTTGGCACTGGGGAATTGAACCCCAGTCATTAAGCTTTGCAGGCAAGCACTATAATTGCTGAGCCATCTCTCCAGCCCCTGGAGTTTTTTTTAACTGGGTTTCCCTATGTACACCAGGCTGGCCTTGAACTTTTGATCCTCCTGCCTCAGCCTCCTGAATGTTGGGATTACAGTTATGCACCACCCTTCCTGGGTATGGGTTCTAACTCTTCTAACCATGACTGAACAAGTTCTTCTCCAAGTTTGAGTTTCCCACAATCTCACTTGGGGGTGAGGAAGGATTAGCATCTTGCTGACAGGCTAGCAGCCTACCTGGCTACAGGGATCTCCACTTCCCCTGTCTACCTGATTTTGTGTGTGTGTGTGTGTGTGTGTGTGTGTGTGTGTGTGTGTACGTGTGTACAAGGGTGCTATAAAGAGGGAGGGGCAGAAGATAGCCGTCCCTGACAGGCTTCTTGCACTCTAGGCGAAGGATGCAGGGGGCTCCATGACCATCCACGTATTTGGTGCCTACTTTGGGCTCACAGTGACCTGGATCCTCTACCGTCGCAACCTAGAGCAGAGCAAGCATAGGCAGAGTTCCATGTACCACTCCGACCTCTTTGCCATGATCGGTGAGAACTGAGAGCTGCCATGTTGGTAAGGGTTGTCATGATAGGTGAAGGTCACCATAATGGGTGAGAGGAGAGCCACCATGATGGATGAAGGCTGCTATGATGGGTAAGAGATACCATGAGGGGTAAGGGATGCCATGATGGGTGAGGGTTGTCTTGATCACTCCTGAGCACCACAAAATCAGTTCCCTGGTAGGGGGTAACGGGAGGTAGCTCTAGTCATGTTCAGGGTCTTTAATGTCCAGCTCTCCCTCATGGGGCCTAATGTCTCCTTCCCCGGGCCCTTGGGCTGTGTGTGGTCTGACCCAGGCACCCTCTTCTTGTGGATATACTGGCCCAGCTTCAACTCAGCTACTTCATACCATGGAGACGGCCAACACCGGGCAGTCCTCAACACCTACTGCTCCTTGGCAGCCAGTGTGCTCACCTCCGTGGCAGTGTCTAGTGCCGTACATAAGAAGGGCAAGCTAGACATGGTGAGCAGGGGGGTCTGTGGGGGAAGTGCTGCATTGACTGCCTATGCCTGGTGGGGACTGATGGCCATGTCCCACCAACACCTTTACTCAGCAGGTAGCTTCCAGATTAACCCACTCAGATCTGAATGCCTGAGGCTCTGCTCTCTGGGCCCAGCGGTCTCCTCCCTACAAGCCTCAGGTGCTGCCAGCCAATATGGATGTGTTGAGAGTTATAGTTGTTGGGAATATACCCTCTGCCAGGGTCTCATCCTCCTGACACCATCCCAGAATTTCTGAAGGCTGCCCCAGCCCCCACACTCCACTGGGAAGGCTAGGGGATATGGTGTTACACAGCTATTTGTCAGGCAGTGAGGAGGAGCTAAGTCTCATGGGTATTGCCTTATTTCTCTATAACAACGAGAAACATGAACTCTCTCTCATTCAGACACAAGTCTCTGCATTTCCACACTGTGGAAAGGTCTATCATGGGGTCGCTGCCATGGGTCACCAGATGCACTGGGCAAAGTGGCTCTTGGGGTCCAGAGGGAACATGGAGGGTGCAGCCAAACCCACACACAGGGACATGGAACAGGCTCAGGGACAGAGGCCCTGGCTCCACACAGGCCTGCACTGAGGCCTCTTTCTTGAGTCAGGTATCACAACTCACACTTGTAATCCCAGCACTTGGCGACGGAAGCAAGAGAATTGCTGAAAACTTGAGGCCAACCTGGACTACATAGTAAAACCCTATCTCAAAAAAAGAGACATCTTTCTTTGGCCCTGCCCTCCTGCTGGCTCAGTGCCCACTCTATGGGCTTGTGGTGGAGGTGGGAGGTGCTAATCCTCCCCCCTGAAACAGCAGTACAGCACCCTGTACATCTGGTACTCAGCATCGTCCATCCTGGGTATGAACAGGGCTCACAGGTACCAGGCACAGGCATAACATATCCACAGACATGTGGTTCACACACTGGGAGACATGGTACACACAGAAAGTGACATGCAAATGGGTTCACATCACACTGCCTTGTGGGCACAGAACATGTCCATACTTACTGGGCGTTATGGATGGCACACTTGCAGAGTATGCAGGGGACAGCTATACCAAACCTGTGCCAGGGCTGGTCCCATTGGGATGCTCCTGGCTTGCTGAGGTGGGGTCTAAGCTGTTTCCAGCTCCCAGGCAGGGCTGAGACCCTCCTTGTTCTGTCCACCCTGCCCAGGTACATATCCAGAATGCCACGCTCGCAGGTGGGGTGGGCGTGGGCACAGCCGCGGAGATGATGCTGATGCCTTATGGTGCCCTCATCGTGGGCTTCTTCTGTGGCCTCTTCTCCACCCTGGGATTCGTGTACCTGACAGTAAGGCTGAGGCTGGAGCTGGGTGTACTGCCTCTCTGGGATCCTGATACTAGGGGGATCCAGATGGGGCTGAAGCCTGGAGAAGCCCAAGTTCTGTATCTTTCAGGGCCTCCCCACACCCCTGCTTCAGCCCCAGCCTGAGTAGCGCCCCCTCCCCCTCAGCCATTCCTGGAATCCTATCTACGCATTCAAGACACATGTGGCATTCACAACCTGCACGGTATCCCTGGCATCCTAGGTGGCATCGTGGGTGCCGTGACGGCAGTCTTCACCAAACTTGAAGTGTATGAGTCAGGGTAAGTGCAGAAGAGGTATGCGGGTGGCCTTTCCCCCTGCCTTCCCCATTCCTTCTTCCTTAGGGCCCTCTGGGACCCAGGATTTTGTCTTTGGATCCTGCTTCCTCCACTCTAGAACACTGGCCTCTCTCTCCAACTTTATACCCCACAAAAATTTGAAAGCCCACCCCTCTGTGTATCTTTAGTTGGGAAGATTGAGGCCTGAGTTTTTGAAAGCCCTGGTGCCCATATACAGCTGTGGGGTGACAGCAAGTGGTTTCTTGCCTCTCAGGGGGTCCTTATCCAGCCCATTTCCACCTCAGGTTGCTCAATACCTTTGACTTGGAAGACTTAAAGGCTGTCTCAAGTACCACAAAAGTACAGGGCAAGTACCAGGTATTTGGCCTCCTCACAAGCTTGGCCATGGCCCTGGTGGGCGGCACCATCGTAGGTGAGTGCAAATGGCAGAGCTACAAAAAGTGGTATCCCAGTGGGGCTCCCTTAGTGAGGGATCCAAGAGCCTGGGGTTCCCTTGAATCCCTTATCTCTTTACTTCTAGCTGTGGGGCTGAGGAGGTGAGAATCCCAGCAGAGGGAAAAGGGCTGGGTTGGTAGAGAGAAAATGTTTCCTGACCTCCTGTGTCCTCCAACCTATTTAGGGCTCATTTTGAAATTACCATTCTGGGGACAACCTGCTGATGAGAACTGCTTCGATGACACCATCTACTGGGAGGTGAGTGTCCCCAGCATGAGCACAACTGTACTTCCTCTCCAAAGGGCACCTTCTGGTGAGGAACAGAGACCGCAGCATCTTGCTCCTGGGCATGGGACACTGTTCCCAGGGATCTGAGGACTTTTCCTCTCTTTCCAAGCACTGGACCTTAGTGCTTGAAGGGGATCATGTGTATCTCTTTCTGTACACTCTGGAGGTGGGGGTTGCAGGAGTGGCCTAGACTCCGGTCTGTAACTGGAGTGTCAGCTGTGTTCTAACAGCGACTCCCATACCACAGCAGCTGTTCATTATTACCAGGAAATTGTCAGAAATGTAAGCCAGGCATGGTGTAACCCCAGCACTTGGTAGGTGGAGGCCAAAGGATCAGAAGTGCAAGGTCATCCTTGTTTTCATAGTGAATTTGAGGTCAATCTGGGATACTTGAGACCCTATATCCAAAATCAAGAAAAAAAAGAGGGGAAAGCAACTGATTCAATCCATTCAGAGCTGTTATCTTGGGGGTGGTTTTGTGTGTGGGGGGGTGGGCTTTTCGAGGCAGGTTCTCACTCTAGCTCAGGTGACCTGGAATTCACTATGTAGTCTCAGTGTGGCTTGAACTCCTACCTCTGCCTCCCGAGTACTGAGATTAAAGGTGTGCACCACCACACCAGGTCCAGAACTGTTTTTAAGCATCTCCTGAGTGATTTTGCTAGAAGCCGCATCTGAGACTGGAGTCCTTCTCCACACCTGAGAATCACTGGGGACGCCTTTAAACCACCACAAAGCTTCCTCCCAATGGCTTGGATTTCACTGGTCTGGACACCATAGAATATTTTGTAAAGCTTCCCAGGTGATTCTAATATCCATCCTGGGATAAGACAGCAAGGGTGCCCAACTTCAGTCTCTGTAACATTCACCTAGAGTCCTTATAAAAAATGCCACTTGTGCACCAGCCTTGGAGTCGTATTCAGCAGGGCTGGAACTCTGCAGATAGACAAGTTCCAAGGTGATTGTGGTGTTGAAAAGGAACTCTTCCATGTACTATACGTCCATCAACCAGAAGCCTGTCAGTGCAAAGGACCAGACTATAACAACTCAGTTTCTCAGTGTGGTCTTCTGTGCCTTCAGGGCTTCTATCACTACAACCCATTATTGCAGGTGCTTACCTGCTCCTCCCCCACCTTGTGCACTGGGGACAAATGAAGGGGCTATGGAAGATGTCACTGGGCTCCTCTTGCCTCCTACACTGCTCCCTCATGCAGGGAGGGTCAAGGACCATCCCATGTCTGTGGCCCTGGGAAGAGGGACATTACTGCCTGTCACATTTTTTGCATGTCTACATGTTTGTATGTGTGTGTGTGTGTGTTTGTGTGTTTGTAGAGACTGAAGGTTGACATCAGGTGTCTCCTTTGATCCCTCTCCTCTTTATTTACTGAGGTGGCATCTCTCACTTGAACCCAGAGCAGGTGGATTTGGCTGATGTAGCTAGCCAGCTTGCCCCAGGGATTCCCCTGTCACTGCCTCCCAAGTGCTCTGAGGATCTAACTTCATTCATCATGTTTGCACTTTATCTACTGAGTCATCACACACACAGACACACGCGCACACACACACAATTTATGTATAGCTTCTGTAGTTTATATACCCATGCATATTGCTACTAAGTATTTTAAATTAACTCTCCAGATTTGTTTTGTTAATCATAAAATGTCTAACAGCTTATTACAAGAAATCTGGAAATAGAGAAAAATGTAAAAAGCTTCCATCACAAGGGGTGGAGGGTATAGCTCCGTGATAAAGTACAAGGCCTTGGGTTCAATCTCTAGCACCCCATCCCACAAACCTATCACCCACTAATTCAAGCACTGTTAAATATTTTAGTACATTTCCCACATTCATTTTCCTCTGTATAGATTTTTCATATACTGTTGAGATCCGATTATCTGCTTGGCTTTTTCTCTTTACCTCTCTAGCATATGAATTATTCTGTGCTATCACATTCTTAATAAACTTACTTTTTCTGTTTAGCATGATTATTTTCATCCTGCCTTTAAAGTCAACACATAAAGGATTTGAGACAGCACAATTAGAAACAGTGGGTGTAATGCTAATGACATAAATCAGAAATGTTATCGGTTTCCATATTAAGAAGTTGCATCTCTTAGTTCTGTTTTGTCCTTTGTAATTTATTCCAAATTCACACCTTCTCTTAGCTTCAGCAGTACTGGGTTAGGAATAATAACATCCTGTATCAATAAAAGTGAGCCTGGCGTGGTGGTGCACGCCTTTAATCCCAGCACTTGGGAGGAGAATCACCATGAGTTCAAGGCCACCCTGACACTACATAGTGAATTTCAGGTCACCCTGGGTTAGAGCAAAGACCCTACCTCGAAAACAAACAAACAAACAAACAAACAAAAAAGTGAAAACCATCAGACAGTTCCTGTGCCAGAGGAGATAGCTGTTCCCCAGGATGCGGGAGGGCAGTCTTCATGAGGCCAAGGAAAGTCTGGGCTGAGGCCCATTCCACACCTCCCAGAGCACCTCCAGCCTCCTCTGCACACTACCATTCCATTTTGGAACTTATCCCCAGCTCCAAGCCTGGCACACTCCCATCTCTCAAAAACTGGGTTCAGCGCAACCTTCTAGAATTCCCCCAGGCTGGTGATAAGATGCTAGCGTGAAACTGACACACTGTGCCATCGTGCATTTTCCTGCCATTGTTCTTGTGAAGAGACCCTGTTTGGTTTTTTGCTGCCTGCGAAGTAGTGGTTTGGGGGCAATGCGCTTTGCACCTTGACCACTAGGTGGCGCTCCCTACTCATTATTTGAGGCCCCTGGCTCTAGTTCCCGGGCAGTTCTAGTTCCTTGGGGGATGCCCGGTTTAGCCCTGGGAATTGCTTCTCTCCGCAGATTCACGAAGAGAACACTGTCTACATCCCCAATGATCCCACCCTCAAACCTCCAACTCCTTCGGTACCTGCACTGCCGCTGTCATCCTCGTTACCTTCAGCATCCTAGGTACCCTAAGTTCCTAGTGCAGGTGAGAAGCAGGTGCACAGTGTGTGTGTGGGGGGAGGGGGTTGTCCCCAATGGGGACCCACCGGTCTATCACACACCACCAGCAAGGGGGCAAAAGCCAGGCATAAAGAAATGAAGGTGTGAGCACCCCCTGAGGTGGGATGAGCAGGTTGGGCTGGAAGGATGCATTGAAGGAGCCCCGAGGGCATACTCGGCTTTATGACTGCTTGCTGGGCTGTAAAAGTAGAGTCCACGGCTTTATTCAGTTGCTCCAGACCCTCCCTCTCCTTCTACCCCTCTGTGGAGGACAGCCATGCTGATGGGTCGCTTTCATATCTACCTGTTGTAAAGTGTCTGTGAGGCAGAGTAACACCCTCCTCCTGTTTTCCTGCAGCTCAGGCTGGTCTGGAAGTCAAGATTCCCCTGCCTCAGCCTTCCAAATACTGGGATTATAAATGTGTAACATCACATGCAACACTCTCCTCTATTTTTAAAAAAATTATATTTTATTTGTGTGTGTGTGCACACCAGGGCCTCTTGCCACTGCAGATGAACACCAGATACACATGGCACTTTTTGCTTCTTGGCATGCATGTACTGGGGATTTGAACCCCATACTGGAAAGCTTTGCAACAAGTGCCTTTGACCACTGATCCATCTCCCTAGCTCTCCTTTTTTTAAAGACAGGATCTTGTATAGACCAAACCAGTCTCAAATTTACTATGTAACTGAGGATGATCTTGAACTTCTTTTTCTTTTTCCTTGATTTTTTTTATTTGCAAGCAGAAAGAGAGAGAGAGTATGGGCGTGCCAGGGCCTCTAGCCTTTGCAAACAAACTCCAGATGCATGTGCCACCTTGTGCATTTGGCTTCTGTGGTTACTTGGGATTTGAACCCAGGTCTTTAGGCTCTGGAGGCAAGCGCTGCCTTAACCCCTGAGCAATCTTTCCAGCCCATTCTTGAACTTCTGATCCTCTTGCCTTCACCCAGGGAGTGCTGGGGTTTTTTTTACAGGCATACATGAATATGCTCAGTTTATGTGGTGCTGGAGATCCAACCCAGGGCTTTGCTTCTGCTAGACAAGCACTTTATCAACGGAGCTATATCCCCGCCCTTCTTCACTCTTTTTAATAGATGAGGAAATAAGGCTCAGAAGGGCTCAGGCCCTTCAGGCCCTCTCAGTGAGTGGAGGAACTAGCATCTGTCATTGTCACTGTTGTCAAAGGTATTGGCTCCCTGCAGACAGGGGCTGAGACATTAGTGTTAGGAGAGGAATAATGGAGGGAAGCCAGCCTGTGACAGTTCTTGTTGGTGTCTACCCCATCCAGAAAAGGAAAGGTGACTGGGAGGCCACAACAGGGCCTGCCAGTGACCAGTTGCTCTTGGCTCTCTCCCTGCAGGATCCTGAAATTGTCCAAGGGTCTGAACAGAGCTGAGGCTGCCTTAGCTGGGGTCTTAGGAGCAAGGTAGCTCTAAGGTCCACAGGCCTGGCCCTAGGCCACCTCTCCCTCCCCTTCATCCCAGGGACCTGAGTAAGGACAAGCTTAAAGAGAGTGGACTCAGAGCCAGGGTCACCTGCAGACTGGCCTCAGCCTGGAGCCATGGCACCCACATCCTGGGAAAAGCTGGCATGGAGTTGGGCTGGATCCTGGTGATGGACTTGACCCTCCCAGGAAGTACCACATTCTAGACTCTTCCAAGCTCCTGCCTACCCCTATGCTTCCTAGGACTCCAGACGACCTTATGCTGTGTAGTGAATAAATGTTCATGTTCTTTGTAAAATGGGTGCGAATGACCCCTATGAGGGAGAAATGGACCCCGAGATTTTTCTCACCATAGGAGCCCCTCTCCCTGCAAGGGGGTCCATCCAGCCTGCTGGAGACCCTCCGGGCTCAGCCTGGGGCTAGTCTTGCCCCAAGCCCCCTTCTGCCCTGAAGTCAAGAAAGCTGTCAGTCCTGCTCTGCCCTCCACATGGGCTTGCTCTGGATAGTCCAGCGGACTGGGAAGTAGAGAGGGAGCTCCTTGGGGTAGTCTCCTCTCTCCAGTCCTCTGTCAAGGTGACCTCACTTCCCTGGACACCTGGACAGTGGAGGAAGTTTCAAGAGTGGGATTCCCAGGTGTGGAATGGACAGGTAGAATGTGACAGGAGTGGCTGAAGAGGCTGTCGGTGACCAGGCGTTACCAGGCGGCTAGCTTCCTATTGAGACCACCTGAAAAAGGTTCTGGAGGCTGAAGGGTGACAAAGGGACAGGTGGGCAGGAATCAACGCAAAGGGAGGTGAGGCCACAGAGTGCGGCCTAAGAATAAGAGGTAGAATCTAAATCTTCCGTGGAGTGATGATGGCTCCTGGGAAGAAGAGAGAGGGAAGGGATGCTCTCCTGCCTCTGACTCTACCCTCCCTTTGTGCTCGAACACACAAGCATACACACGCGCACACATGCACACACACAAACACTTGCACGCACACACGCTAGCACACATGCGCACAGGTATATACACGCACACACACGCACATGAGCGCACATGCGCGCACACACACATGCACACGCACACATGCACACATACGCACGCGCGCGTGCACACGCAAGGCACACATGCACGTGCGCACACACGCCACGTGCACACATGCACGCACACGCCGCGCACAAGCACAGGTGCACAGACGCGCGCACGGCCTCATCCCCGGTGCCCAGCAGCGGCGCCGGCGGGAGGAGGAGGACCTCGGGGCGGGCTGGAGTGCCACCTACCCCCGCTGGGCCCGGGCGAGGGAACGCCCTCATTTTCACGCTGGGGAAAGACAAAAAGCCTTCACAGCCGGCTTCGGGACGTGTCAGCAGCAGCTGCCAAGAGGAGCGCGTTAATTAAACGTCGGCAAAGATGGAAGCTGGCGGCCTGGGCTCTAATTGGACAGTTTGCTTCCCTGGATTGAAAAACATTGTGACAAAGGAGGAGGTGCGCGGCGGCTTTGATGCCAGCTGATCGCCGGACCCCACCCGCCCGCCTCGCGGCTCCGCCCAGCCCCCTCCCCGGGATGCTCGGGGCGGGGTCTCGGGGTCCTGGGGGAGGGTCCGGAGGGGTGTCGGGGCGGGGCTCCAGCGGGTCCGGGAGGGGTGCCCGGGGCCTGGTGCTGGGGTCTGGGGAGGCGGGGTCCCCACCTTTGGACACGGTCAACTTCCCTGTGAAGTACCACCGAGGACCACATTTTCAGGGCGCCCGGGTGAGCCCCTTGGCTAGGTCACAGACTAGGCTGGGGTGCGGGGCGACAGTTCTGTGCCCTGGGCTACGGAGAAGGGGCCAAGCCCAGCCCCTCCCTAGGGGCGGTCACGTGAGCAGGCCGGGGTCTCACCTCGTTGAGGGAAAGGCCAATGTCAGGGGCCCTGGGGACACTGTAGAGCTCCCCCCTGGCAGGCCTGCTGGCCACACCCGGACCCTGTGCCAGTCTGATGGCTCTGCTCCTGGGTCCTCCTGTGGACTTTTCTAGCCACGGTACTCAGGGGCTCACTCACCCCGTCACGTACCCTCCCAGCAACCCTGAGAAAGAGCTTGTGGACTTCCAGTCTTACTGGTGGGGAAACAAAGTCCCAGAGACTGTAATAACACACCATCGGAGATTTTGGCGGAGGGAGGAGGGGGGAGAGGAGCGGGCTGCGGGGATTTTTAAAAAAAGTATTTTATTTGCAAGCAGAGAAAATATAGAATAGAGACAGAGAATGAGTGTGGGCTATGGGTATGCCAGGGTCTCCAGCCGCTGCAAGCAAGCTCCACATGTATGTACCACTTTGTGCATCTGGCTTTACATGGGTCCTGGGGAATGGAACCGAGTCTCTAGGCTTTGTAGGCAATCACCTTAGCCACTGATCCATCTCCCCAGCCCAGGATTTTTTTTTCTCTCTCTCTGGGTAAGTTCTTACTCTAGCCCAGGCTGACCTGGAATTCACTATGTAGTCTCAGGGTGGCCTCGAACTCCCTGCGATCCTCCTACCTCTGCTTCCTGAGTGCTGGGATTAAAGATGTACACCACTATGCCCGGCCTAGGATTTAAATATATATACATATATATTGTTTATTTAAGAGAGAGGGAAAGAGGATGGATGGGCTGCCAGGGCTCTAGACATATGTGCCACTTTGTGCATCTGGCTTTACGTGAGTACTGGGGAATCATACTCAGGCCGCAGGCTTTGCAAGCAAGTGCCTTTAACCACTGAGCCATTGATCCAGCCCAAGATTGTTTTTTAAAACAAGATCTTGTACAGTCCAGGCAGGCCCAAACTCACAATCCTCTTGCCTCAGTCTTCTGAGAATGAGTGCTCTTCAGAGTGGTCTAGGGTGGTCTTGGATCCCTGGTTATGAGCCCTGCCCCTAGGCTCCTGTTCCCTGCCCTCTGACTTCAGGTCCAGCCTTCTGACTAGGTGTTTTCAGAATGGCCTGAGCAGTGTGGGCTTTGGGACTGGAGAATATTCTCCCTGGGTCCCACGCTGAGGTATACCAAAGATAATGTGTAGCAGACTGGAGGTCACTCTGGAGAGTCCCAGCCCAATGCCCTGGGGATAGAGTGTTTAGCTGCTTTGGGGATGGGGGCTACATTTGGGGTGGCTAAAGCTGGTGAGAACCAAGAGTAAGTATGGGAAAAGGCACCATTGTCCCTGCCAAGGGGATTAAGAGCTCCAAATTGGATGTGGCCGACTGGGGCCATGAGGGCGGCTCCTGGGAGCTGAGTTCCCAGGCAGAGTCTGCACAGCCAGTGCCTGCTCTGTGTCCAGACTGCCTGCTGGGCCTAATCCTCTGAAGCCCTGCTCAGGACCCCAGACACAGCTGCTGTGGAGACAGTCTTGGACTTGATGAGATTGGGCAGCCTGGCTGTGGGTGCTGGTGTGGCCACCTGTTGGAGAAATGGGTGGACAATGAGTACGTGTGTCCACAGAAGCATGCATAGCTATTGTAGTGTGTGTGTGTATGTGTGTGTGTGTGTGTGTGTGTGTGTGTACTCACTTGAGGGCTGATAGAGCCAGGCGCTCAAGAGCAGCTCTTCAGAGTTGGCTGGAGGGGCTCCACAAATTGTAATCAGATTAAGGGGACCAATCACTTAGGGCTCTTGAAAAGGCCACAAGGTTTCTAATCAGCTCTGAGCGCCCCAGCCTACAAAGCCGGGGAAAGAACTCCACAGGAGCCGCTTTCTAGGGGACCAGTGGTGGGGGGTGTCTTTCTTCCCTTTCTGTCTTTGGTAATTATGTCAATTTGCTAGCCAAATTGTTTGCTCGAGTGGAGGGGGTGGGGGCTTGTGCCCCATTCATGTGATAATGTGGGAACCTGCAGGGCTCTCAGCTGGGAAAATAGGAGGGACTGGGACCCTTCAGGGAGCCAGCAGGGAAGGAGCATGGGGTGCCCAGTACTGAGGATGGAACCCAGGGTCTTGTGCACACTAAAAGAAGTTACTTAGCTACATCTCCCAGCTCTTATTCCATACATTCTAGAAAATTACAGCCTAGGTTATCCTCTGTGACCGCCTTTGGAGTGGGCCAAGCTGAAACATGAGATGGATGATGGGGAGGAGGTAGGCTAGGGCCCCCGAGAGAGGACTGGAGAGGAGAGGTGCCCCAGGATCTCTCCGTGAAGGTGGGTAGCAATCTCTCTGGCCTCTGGAGGAGCAGGCTCAGGCTTAAGCAATTTGTGAATGACATGGGACCTGGGAGGTGCCAGAGAGATGTGTTCTGAAGAGCGAGTCACATCCTTGATTCAAAGATGCAGGAGACTTAATGCTGGCAATTGTCTCTGTGCCACAGGCACCCGGAATACCACTTCACAAATGACAATACAGCAAGCAGCTAAGTAACTTGTCCAAAGCCACGTAGTTTGTGGGTTTGCAGTAGAGATTTGAACCCAGTGTTTGATCCTTCTCTGTCCCGCTTTCCCACCTCCATCATCTGGGTTCATCCCCTCCTTCAACCAGCAAACAGGAACTGACTATATCTCCGAGGCACTGAAAATATGGAAGATGAGGTTGACCCAGGGAGGGAATGAATGGTCACAGGGCCTCTGAGCACTAGTACATCATGCCATGTTCCATGGTCATCCTCAGTGGGCATACAGAGGGCTCACACATTGGAAATGGCACTTAGGGACAGTGCTCATTGTGAACAGACAGAGAACATCACCACTGCCTTGCCCTGTCTGCCAGGCTCCCAGAATCCCTTTAGCACCCATGAGACCTCTTCCCATTTGCCTGGGTGTGGAATCTCCAACACCGGCACCCCAATCACACTCCATCAGTGACGCTTCTCAGTGCCTTCCAGGCTGTTCGGACTTGCCTGCTGGAAGCTGCCAAGAGGCTGGGTGCAAGAAGAGCTCTGGGATGGGGAGAGAGATCTCAAAAGGGCCCACAGCAAAGCACCCTTTATCCTTGAGGAAAAGGGCATAGTCAGTGTTTGTTACCATATGGTGATGGCTGCAAGTTCTGTCTTTTTAGAGCTGTTCTAAGTGGCAAGGCAGTTACTGCAGGACCTACTGAACCGGGTGCTGGGAGATGGGGTGAGGGAAGCCTAGGTGCTCTGACCACCAGCCTCACCAGCCCTGGGCCAGGGAGACTAAACCCGGAACACAGTAGCTGCTCAGGACAGGAGAAGACCAAGAACTCCCAACAGTCAACACAGAACTCGGCACTGTGCCAGGCAGTTCTAGGCAATAACATAAATTAATTTGACTAATCTTCACAACCACTCTGTGGGGGTGGTGGCAGTTATCTCCTTTTGTAGCTCCTGGAGAAGCTGAAACACAAAGAGGTTGAGTGAATGACCCAAGACCTCAAAGCTAACTGAGTAGCACACCCTTGACCTCTCACATCTCTCTAGGGAGCCTGTGGGTTGAATATACAAGCAGAAGAGCCCAGCTTTCTAGAGGATGTGTCTAAGTTGGGCCCTGAAAACCCAGTAGGACTTATTAGGACAAAGCATTGGAACTGAAGGGACCAGCTTCTGTCAGGTGACAGAATACCTAACTCAGAAAGCCAGGTGTGGTGGCTCTCATCTAGAATCCCAGTGCTTGGGAAGCTGAGGCAGGCAGATCACCATGAATTGAAGGC
>PVHP010037825.1:0-17188 GCA_004024765.1 Zapus hudsonius | reverse complement strand
ACTGGCAAGGGGAAGCTGGCTTATAACCCCCATAAGCCCGCCCCAACAACACAGCTCTAGTGAGGTTCTAATTCCTGAACTGCCATCAGCTGAGGATCAATCACTGAGAACACATTGATTTGTTTGTGGGGGCCACCTGGATCAAACCATGACACCATGGCTGCTGCCAAGTGCCAGACCAGGAGCAGAGACCAGCACTGAGCCCATGAGATAGCACCTTACCCCAGGATGACCAGCCAGTGACCTGCTGGCAAGTTGAGTACATTCCACCAGGGAAGGGGCAACATTTTGTCTTTACTGGAATGGATACTTATTCTGGGTATGGAATTGCCATTCCTGTAAATTTGCTTCTGCCAAAACTACCATCCATGGACTTACAGAATGCCCTACCCACCATCATGGAATTCCACATGGCATTGTTTCTGACCAAGGAACTCACTTCATAGCCAAAGAAATAAGGCAGGGCCCAGGAGTTCTGTCCAGTGGCTGGCTGGAAGCTCCTTTGCAAAGGCTCTGATTTGGAACCTTTGTCCTGGTAGCTCAGGATCTTCATTCACCTACACATCATGCTGAGTTGTTGCATTGCAGTTCTGAGTTCTGGGAAAGTGGTCCATGTTCTTTGTGCCCTTGGATTTCTGAAATTGTCTCATAATTGGATAATTTGTAATGAAGGAAAAACTCTTGTCATGGGGTTATAAGTCTATGGGGCCACTTACATTGAAATCACCACAAGAACTAATTGAGTTTGACCAAGATGGTAGAGAATTATTCAGAATATATCGTTACTTTCACATTGCTAGGACAAAATACCTGACCAGAAGCAGCTTAAGGAAGGAAAGGGTTTAAATTGCAGCTTACAGTTTCAAGGAGAAATTTCCTCTGGCAAGAGCAGCCAGTCAGCTTCACATTGCCATACCAGCACGAAGGAAGCAGTAGAAGCGAGTAGGGCTGGGCTGGAACATTTCAGGGCTCCCCCACAGTGATGCACTTCCTCCAGAATGGGCATGTGGGGACCCAGCCCCTACTGCAGTGGATCTATTTGCAAGGAGAGAGAGAGAGAGAAGAAGGGAGAGAGAGAGAGATTATGGGCACACCAGGGCCTCCAGATGCTGCAAAAGAACTCCAGATGCATGTGCCACTTTGAGCATCCAGCATTATGTGAGACTGGGGAATCAAACTCAGGTCATTAGGCTTTATAAGCAAGCACCTTAACTGCTGAGCCACCTCTCCGGCCCTTTTTTAAAGCTTTTAAACAGGAAACAAAAAACAAGAAGCAAAGAGTGAGTATGTGAGTATTCTGCTAACTAGGAATATACAACACCATCTCAGTCTTTTAGACAGAATTATAACCCTGACTTTTTGCCAACAAAAATTTCACAGAAGAAAAAAAATGACAACAGTTTTCTAAATAGAAGTATTGGCAGAGTCAAAGTATTGACAGTCATGATTCAGATTCTGAGGCTGGAGAGGTGGCTCAGCGGTTAAGGACCTTGCCTGCAAAGCCTCAGTTGGACCTAAGTTCAATTCCCCAGTGCCCACATAAACCTGGATACACAGGGTGGCATATGCATCTGGAGTTTGTTTGTAACAGCTGGAGGCCCTAGTGTGCCCATTCTCTCGGTCTGTGTCTCTGTCTCTCTAGCTCTCTCTTTGTTTCTTTCTAATAAATAAAATATTTTAAAATAAAACATAAGGGGTAATTAAAGGCACCTGCTTGCAGAGCCTGCCATCCCAGGTTCAATTTCCCAACCACCTACCAAAAGCCTATTGCAAATAGAAGTATAAGTATCTGATGTCGATTGCAGTGGCAAGAGACCCTAGCATGCTCTCACTCCACACACATCTGTGCAAATAGAAACCTAAAAGAAACATAAGCTAGGTATGGTGGCTTGGCCTTTATTCCCAACACTTGGGAGACTGAGGTAGGATTGCCATGAGTTCGAGGCTAACCTGGGCTACAGTGAGGTATTGAATTGGGAGAGGAGAGTTCACCACCATGTCAAGCTTGGCTCAGGCCCTGCCAGTGGGCAGCTGCAGAAGGGTGTGTTCAGCTCAGGTTGTGGCCTGTTCCTGGAGGGCCCGGGAGCAGCCATCCCCCCCCCCTCTCTCTGCCAGAATGAACTCTACGCATAAGTCACTTTGCGCATCTGGCTTTACATGAACACTGGGCTTTGCTAGCATAATGGCTTAGTCATCTCCAGCCCTCTATTGCAATTTTTGGGGTTTTTTTTTGTCTCTTTCTTTCTGTTTGTATTGTTTTGAGACAGTTTGTAGCTCAGACTGGCCCTGAACTCACTATGTAACTGAGAATGGTTACTACAGGCAAGTGCCACCATGCCCATCTATTGCATAAGCTTACATGAAACACTAGAATAGTCAAGAAACTAATAAATGAATTACTTACAGGGAAAGATAAAAAGATGTTGCAAAGGAAACTTCTTTTTTTGTTTGTTTTTCGAGGTAGGGTCTCACTGTAGCCCAGGCTGACCTGGAATTCACTATGTAGTCTCAGGGTGGCCTTGAACTCACGGTGATCCTCCTACCTCTACCTCCCGAGTGCTGGGATTAAAGGCATGCGCCACCACGCCCGGCAAAGGAAACTTCTTATAGCTTTTTGATCACACAGATGCATTTTCAAAACTTTAAAATAAAAATTTTAACCTTTAGAAAATTTTATTTATTAGTTTATTTGTGAGAGACGGGGATAGAGAGAGAGAAAGAGAGAGGGGGGGGCTGACCTGGGTGTCTTGCCACTGTGAACCAACTCCAGATGCATGTGCCACATGCGCCATTGTGCATCTGGCTTAACGTGGACACTGGGGAATCAAACCAGGGCCAGCAGGCTTTGCAAGCAAGCACCTTTAAGGTCTGAGCCATCTCCCCAGCCCTTTAACCTTTGTAATGGACAATTTTCTTTTTTTAAATATTTATTTATTTTCAAGCAGAGAAATACAGAGAGAGAGAGAGAGATTAAGAGAGAGGGAGGGAGGGAGAGAGCACCAGGGCTACTGCCTTGTGGGTCCGGCATATGTGGGTCCTGGGGAATTGAACCTGGGGCTTTAGGCACTAGAGGCAAGTGCTTTAACCACTGAGCCATCTCTCCAGCCCGACAATTTTCATTACATATATAATAAAATCTATGCAATATATCAGGATCATAGTCCCCTCCCACTCCCTTTCCCCTTCCACTGAACCACTTCTTTCCACTAGTATCTCTTTTACTAGTTTCTCTTCTACTTTGAATCTTTTTTCCTTCTCCACTATCCATGACAGAATGTTGATAGGCCCAATATTGTACAAGTTTTGTGCAGGTAAATGTAGTTGCTCTGGGGCTGGAGAGATGGGTCAGCAGTTAAGGTGCTTGCCTGCAAAGCCTAACCGCCTGGGTTCATCTCCCTGGTACCCACGTAAAGCCAGATGCACAAAACAGTCGCTCATCTCAGTACTTTAACAAGTTCTGAGTCTCCCATCAGTCACTGCCAACTGCAAAAAGAAGCTTCTCTGACCAGTGGTGAGAGCAGCACTGATCTATAGGTATAAATATAAATATAAAAAATTGTGAGCTGCCGGGCGTGGTGGCACATGCCTTTAATCCCAGCACTCGGGAGGCAGAGGTAGGATCACTATGAGTTCAAGGCCACCCTGAGACTACATAGTGAATTCCAGGTCAGCCTGGGCTAGAGTGAGACCCTACCTCGAAAAACCAAAAAAAAAAATGTGGCTGGAGAGATGGCTCAGCAGTTAAGGCATTTGCCTCCAGGGCCTAAGGACCTGGGTTCAATTCTCCAGTACCCACATAAACCAGATCCACAAAGTGGCTTGAGTTTGTTTGTAGTGGCTAGAGGCCCTGGTGTGCTCTCTCTCTCTCTCTCTCTCTCTCTCTCTCTCTCTCTCTCTCTCTCTCTCACACACACACACACACACACACACACACACACACACTATCTCTTTCAAATAAATAAATATATTTACAGAGCATTTTTATTTTTTAAGACACAGTCTCATGTAGTCCAGGCTGACCTCTCCATGTAGCTGAAGATGACCTTGAACTCCTGATATTCCTGCCTCCTTGAGGCTCCCAAGTGTTGAGATTACAGGACAAGTGTATGCTACCATGCCCAGCTGCAGTGCTGTGTGATTGGTTCTTAATTGATTTCTCATTCGTTTCAAGTTGTGAGAAGTAAGTTAGGTGCTGGGGAATGGGTGTGGAAGAAATCAAGCGTAACTAAAAATGACAGCCATGTACTAAGTACACTATATGATCAAGTGTACAATAGTTTTTATTGAAATTCTGGGGTGTTGGAGTTAAACCAGTCATGGATACCAAGCACATGCCTACACAGATATGCACCCCCCTCTCCATGTGAACGATCTCCTGTACTCCACGTGACAGTAAGGAGAAAAGAATCAGAAAAGATCCAAGAAACTTGCCCAAAGTCCCACAGGTAGATAATAGAACTGCAAAGCCCAGCTACTGGACCTGGGATACTATACACAAGAAGGGCTGGCTCTTAAGGACATTGACCCAGAAAGAGTGAACATCTTTTTTGTTGTTGTTGTTGTTGTTGTTTTTGTTTTTCAAGGTAGGGTCTCACTCTAGCCCAGGCTGACCTGGAATTCACTGTGTAGTCTCAGGGTGGCCTTGAACTCATGGTGATCCTCCTACCTCTGCCTCCCAAGTGCTGGGATTAAAGGTGTGCATCATGACACCCGGCGAGGGTGAACATCTTGAGAATGGACGCTACATTGTCAGCCCTTTTCCCATGCAAAGCACAGTTCTCACCTCAAAGAAAATAGACTATTCTGAGCCAAATCCAAGTGTCCACGGCCCAGGAACACAGATTTAAGTCATCCTAAATGACATGTTTCACTGTAGAAGTAGGTACAGAAAATTTAGTCACGGAAAAAAGTCATTACAATGCATTTACCAACTACACTGGTAGGGACAGAAAGTAGGTGGGTTACAGCAAAGTGGGGCAATTTCTGCTGTAGGTTTCTTAGCTTTTGGGTTGCCAGAAGCTAATGGTATGCTAAGTTAATAAATTACAAAGGTGGGCTGAAGAGATGGCTCAGTGGTTAAGGTGTTTGCTTGCAAAGCCTAACAGCCTGGGTTCAATTCACCAGTGTCCATGAAAAAGTCAAATGCACAAAGTGATTGCTCATGTGTGGTTTTTGCAGTGACAAGAGGCCCTGGGCCATTCTCTCTCTCCCCTGTCTCTCTGCTCGCAAATAAATAAATAACAAATATATTAAAAAATGAATTAGAAGTCATGGTCAAAGGGACATTAGGACAAATCCATAGGTTGGTATTAAATAGTAAAGAAACTAAAGATAATTTTGACTCTGGATTGTCCCCTTTGGGAAAGGTTTTTTTTGTTTTGTTTTGATTTTTGTTCGTTTGTTTTTCCCAGGCAAGGTCTCCTAGCTCAGTCTCCCGAGTGATGGGACATCAGAAAGTTCTCATCAGCCTGTGGCTTTTTCAGGGACCCTCAAACACCACTCTTCCCTTGCTGCCCTCCTACCACCATGGGGAAAAAAATCATCTTTACACTACATTACATAATTTGGAGGCCAGGAATCCTTGACAATCCCTTCCCCGCGAGACACAAATCAAAACCTATAAGGTGTTACATAATAATAAAGCTAGTTTTACAGTTTCGTCACTGCAGACACTAGAGCCAACGCTGCTTCCCCATCCTGGGCCAGCTCAGATCCCCCTGGGCAGCTTATTTCCCCAGGCTGAGCACGTGGGCATCTTCCGTGAATGCTTCTTTGCAGATCCTTCTGCCGGCCAGGAAGGAGGGGTCTGCTGAAGACAGGGCTGGCTTCTCGAACCACCGACACAGCTAGACCCGGGGACGGCGCCCAAACCCGCGCCCCGGCCTGCGCGCGAGCCCAGCTCTGCAGGCCACGGCCGGACGGCCGGGGTCACGCACGATTGGCTCGCGTGGCACCGAGGGCGGGGCCTGCAGCCGCCTTCCGAACGTGATTGGCTTCCGGAGACCCACCCCCTCTCCGATTGGTCGGGGCGGGGAAGCTGGGGTTGGAAGAGCGGAAGGGATGTCTGCGGGTGCAGTTCTGGGTCCTGGTGCCGGACGGAGATGGCGACCGCGGCTAGGCTGCTGGGGCGACGGGTGTCCAGCTGGAGGCTGCGGCCGTCGCCGCTTCCCGCCGCCGGCTCCCGGCAGGCACACTCGCTGCTGCCGGTGGACGATGCCATCAACGGGCTCAGCGAGGAGCAGAAGCAGGTAGGTGCCCACCCCGTGCCCGCGCCCAGGCCCAGCGCCCGCGGGGTCCCCTGGGCGCGCTGTTCTCCTAGCCTGGGCGCCAGCCTGCGAGGCAGGGCTGCAGAGGAGGTGGGAGCGAGGAAGACAAGCCCCCGGGGACGTGTTTGGGTGGCAGGATCCATGGATCAGGTGGCCACCGTCGGCATGCAGCCCACTCTCACCTGAGCCCAGGTGCTGTGGTTCTCACCTTGACTGGTGGTCATAATTACCTAGCAACACTTTAGGAACTTTGAAAGGCATCCTGGGTTTGCTGTCATTGTCCGGCTCTTGGAAGGTTGGCAGAGCTGAACAAAAGCTTGACAAAAAAAAATATATGATTCCATATATGATCTGTTCACTTTTATTGTTGGACTTGTGGGAACATTGCTTTATTCTAAACGAAATCATCAAATGATTTTCTGATGTATCTCATATACCGGCTGTTTATATATTAAGTATTTACTGAAGATTGCCTAATAAAAGTCTTATTCAGTAAAGCCAGGTGGCGTTGCTCACATCTACAACCAGCACTGTGGAGGCTGGCATGGGAGGATCACCACGAGTAACCAGCCTGGGGCTACAGAGGAGTTCCTACTGTCGTGGGCCAGAGTGAAGCCCACCTCAAAAACAAGCAAAAAATACTAAGAGGAGATTTTTCTTTTCGCATCTAGTCTATTTGAATCTGATATTTACTTTGGAAAGTGTCACTATAAAAGTTTGGCTCAATTTGGAGTACATTATTTTTAAAAATTTCATTCCAAAGTCCCTTCTGTTTAGATTCTAAAATCTCAGCTTGTTAGTCCACTAAACTAAGTAGTGTCTGGTCTAATGAGCCATTATTACTTTCTCTTTGCCCCTAAGAAATTTCAAACAATTGTTGTTTTTGCGTGCCTAACATTTAAAATTTAGTGTTTTTGTTGTCATTTATCTCTTCATTTGGAAAGGTATTGGATGCTTGCTGGTTAAATCACTTGCCTTTTTTATTTTTTTAAAAATTATTTATTATTTGAGAGTGAAAGAGGCAGAGAGAGAGAGAGAAAGAGCGAGAGCGCGCTTTACGTGGGCACTGGGGAATTGAACTCAGGTCCTTCTGCTTTGCAGCAAACACCTTAACCACTAAGTCATCTCTCCAGCCCTCACTTGCCTTTCTAAAGCAAGGTTATTTGTGAATCAGTGTATTAATATGAATACTATAAAAAGGATTGTCTTATTTTATACTTTGTGTTCTGAAACAGGGTCTTCCTGACTAGGTAGCCTGACCTGGTCTGGAACTTTTGACAGTCCTCCTGCCCAGTCTCCTGAGTGTTGGGATTATAGGCATGAACCCTCATTTGTATGTATTCATTGTACCTGATACTGGATTACATAAGGACATTTCCTTCCTCCCCCCCTTCTTTCATTGATTTATATATATTTTTAGACTGTGTCAAGTAGCCCAGGCTAGCTTCAAACTTGCTGTGTAGTTGAGGATGATTTAAACTTGATCTTCCTGCTTTCACCTCCCAAGTGCTGGGATCACAGGAATGTGCCACCACACTGGTTCATTGTGGAACTGGGGAGGGATAGAACCCAGGGCTTCATGCATGTTAGGCAAGCACCCTACCAGCTGAGCCAGCATGCACAGCCCTGGTATACGTTCATGTGCTTCGAGGATCTCCTCCACATAATGTTCTTACTTATCAATCTGGTAAAAAAAAAAAAAAAAAAAAAAAGACAAGGCAGTATTAGAAGGGCAAATTCTGACTTCCAATGGGAAGAAATTAAATACCAGGTAACTAAGTAAAATGTATCCTTCCAACCAAAATCAAATACTAATAGAAAAAGAAAAAGAAAAGAACACTCATTTCTGCAATCGATCTCTGCACTCAACACTAGAGGTAGGAGATAAAAGAACTGTGGGGAGTTCTGGGCTGTAGAGTAATTTCCAGTTCAGCCTGGGCTGGAGTGACATTCCAAGGGGGGAGGGGTATGACTGCTAGGTACAGTGCCTGTAACTGTGATTGTCCTATAACTCTGCATGGGGATAAGTGTCTCAGACAACACACTTCGCCTCAGAAGGCATAGGGAAAAAGGGAATCAGTCCCAATTCACTGAAGACACAGACTTAGAGTAGAAAGGCCAGCTGGGGAAAGGACATTATCGGGTATGTCTCTGCCTCTCAGCCCCAGCACGGTGTTTTATCAAGAGGTACAGAAGGAAATGATTAACGAGCTTACATATGAAAGGTGCATGAAGATACAATAACTTCTTTTACATTGGGGGTTTAGTAAGAACTTAATTAAACAAGAGCAAAACCAAGCCGGTCGTCCCAGCACTTGGGAGGCAGAGGTAGAAGGATTGCCGTGAGTTCAAGGCCACCCTGAGACTACATAGTGAATTCCAGGTCAGCCTGGGGCTAAAGTGAGACCCTACCTTGAAAAACCAAAAAAAAAAAAAAAAAAAAAAAGGGCGTGGTGACGCACGCCTTTAATCCCAGCACTTGGGAGGCAGAGGTAGGAGGATCGCTGTGAGTTCAAGGCCACCCTGAGACTACATAGTGAATTCCAGGTCAGCCTGGACTAGAGCGAGACCCTACCTCGAAAAACCAAAAAAAAATAAAAAAATAAAAAGACAAGAACACTATGATCTAAAAATAAATAAGTAAGATTATTGTGACTTAAACTTACCAAACAGAACACAGTGTGATATGTACAGGAAACGTTGAGAAACTTTAGGATGTAATCCATAGCTTGAGGTCAGCAGTTCACCTGAGAATACTTGGAAGTGTGTGGTTATATAGTCAGCAGAGAGAGCAAGTTCAAACCAGGATCTCCCAGGGTTTAGTCTTGCATCTCAAGTTCGTATGTCACTGAGAAATCTCTTCGAAATCCAAAGATTTAGAGACAATAAAGAAGAGTCTGTTTTGGTTGGCCAGAACAGAAAGGGTGTGGCTAGGGTGCAGTGAGTAGGTGATGGACAGGACATCTGCCATGAAAGAAAGAAAAAAGAAACAAAGGGGAGGAAAAGAGAAAAGAAAAGAAAAAAGAAAAGAAAATCATACCTGGAGGCTGGGTGTGGTGGTGCACACTTGTCATAGCCACATGCCGCTGGGATGAATCTTCACACCAGGCACAATTTGGGGGAGGAAAGTATTTATTGAAACTACAGATTGAGGGGCAGTTCCGTAACAGCGAAAGAGGTCCGAGCAGAGAGAAAAACCCATCACCTACACCATACACACAGAACAGGGAACAGGTAGGAGGGGCAAAGAGAGAATTTCTTCCCCTTTATATAGCCTTAGGCTGGGGTCTTACAACCCTTCCCCAGACTTAATGGCTTCTGGAGTCTCTGGAATTTCCTTCCTGCACTGCCCACACAGGAAAGGATGTTTACTTCTAGCTTCTTTGAGCTTCTTTACATCCTGCCCCCTACTGAGAGTTGCCTTCCTATAAACATCCTCAGAGACCTACCCAAGATAATTAAAAAGATAAAGTTGACAACAAAACCTAACCATCAGAATGCCTTTAATCCCAGCTCTCAGGAGGCAGAAATATGAGGATCGCCATGAATTTGAGGCCACCCTGAGACTACATAGTGAATTCCAGGTCAGCCTGGGCTAGAGCAAGATCCTACCTTGAAAAACAAAACAAAAATCATACTCAGGCTGGAAAGACTCAGCAATTAAGATGCTTGCCTGCAAAGCCTAAGAACCCAGGTTTTATTCCCCAGTACCCACATAAAGCCAGATGCACAAAGTGATGCATGTATCAGGGGTTTGTTTGCAGCTGCTTGAGGCCCGGCATACCCATATTCATTCTCTCTCTCTCTCTCTCTCTCTCTCTCTCTCTCTCTATATATATATATATATATATATATATATATATATATATATATATATATCTGCGTATAAATAAGGACAATTTTTAAAATCATACTTAGGAGATTGATGCACAAGAGGATCATGTGAGCCCAGGAGTTTGAGGCCAGCTTGAGCAGCAAAGCAAAACCCAGTCTTAAATTTAACAAAATGATAATTTTTAAAAATATTTATTCATTTTTAAGCAGAGAGAGAGAGAGAGAGCACACCAGGGCCACCACCTTGTAGGTCTGGCCTATGTGGGTAATGGGGAATTGAACTCAGGGCCTTAGGCACTGGAGGCAAATGCTTTAACCGCTGAGCCATCTCTCCAGCCCCAAAATGATAATCTTAAGAATTGACTTTCATGATGTCTAAACAGATTCTTAAGAAAGAAGGATAGGGCTGGAGAGATGGCTCAGCGGTTAAGGCACTTGCTTCCAGTGCCTGAGGCCCCGGGTTCAATTCCCCAGGACCTATCACATAAGCCAGACCCACAAGGTGGTGGCCCTGGTGCTCTCTCTTGCGCTCTCTCTCTCTGCTTGAAAATGAATAAAATATTTTAAAAAACAGTTAAAAAAAGAAAACATTTAAAAAGAAAGAGGGATAAAGATCATCTTTAAGGAAACAAATTAGTGGGACCTCTAAGCTTCAATCTGATCTTATTTGGTTAGGTTACTTAGGACCTATTTTCCTATATATTCCCCCAGTACTGGTAACATCACACTCAGTGGTGATAATGCGTGGGTTTTGATGGCTTCTGTCTGCCTTTCTTTCTCTAGCTTCGTCAGACCATGACCAAGTTCTTGCAGGAGAACCTAGCTCCGAAGGCCCAAGAGATTGATCATAGCAACGAGTTCAAGAACCTGCGAGTGAGTTGTAAGGTTATGGGCTGGGGGTTGGGCTGCTTCTCTCTCTGAGTATTGATCTTCTGGTTCCAGCCACTGGAGAGCAGCTCACTACCTTCTCATAGCTCCCTGCACTCTGTTCTGTTGGCAGGAGTTCTGGAAGCAGCTAGGGAGTCTGGGAGTGTTGGGCATCACCGCCCCTGGTGAGTACACTTCTTTCCCTAAAGAGAGAAACAGAGAGAATGGGCGTGGCAGGACTTCTTGCCATTGCAATTGAACTCTAGACACACATGCCACTTTGTACATCTGGTTTTAACGTGCATATTTGGGACTCAAACCTAGTTCATTGGGATTTGCAAGGAAGGGTCTTTAACCACTGAGATATCTCTCTAGCCCTAAAGAAAAAAAATTGTTATTATTATTTTGGTTTTTGGAGGTAGGGTGTTGCTCTAGCCCAGGCAGACCTGGAATTCACTATATAGTCTCAGGCTGATGTCAAACTCACAACGATCCTCCTACCTCTGCCTCCCCAGTGCTGGGATTAAAGGTGAGTCTGGCCTAAAAGAAAAACTTTTAAAGTCACATATGAGTTCTTATCACTGCCCACCGCCCGCGGAGGCAATGATCACACACACACCGCTTATGGGTAGAAGAACGTTTTTTTAATTGCTGAAATGCAACAGAATATATAGAGCTCCTTGGCTCAGGGAGCCATTCACGTGGCAGATACATGATCAGTCTACGATAGGAACCTGTGCACACAGCAAGCATGATGTGCAATAGCCAATCAGGACTGCCTCCTGAAACCTATTAAGCCAAGCCCCTCTTGGCAAGCTGTCAGGTGCCATCCTGAGCCTAAGCCAGGGTGTGCCTCCGTGGGCCCCTGGAGGCCTCCGTCCCTGACACCTTCCCCTTTACTTTCTATTAAAAATAGGCTCGGGATCACATCTGTCTTAGGTTGTCCATGGTAAATTACATTCTTACCCGTCATGGGAATTCTGACCTCTAAGCGTCAGAACCCTGTCTTATGTATTTCCACTTCCACAGGTCTTACCCGTCTCTGACTACCAATCCAGCATATTGAGCCATATATGGGGGGAGGATTGGCCATCCATAGCTGCCATGGCTTGCTTAATTAGCTGTGCTTGCAGTTGTTGATGCAATTGAGATTGGCAAAGCTTTTATAAAGGATCAGAAAGAAAATAATGCACATCAGCCCAAGAATTATAGTACCTGACCAATGTTTTCCCTATAGTAGAAGTTTGTTTTAAAAGATCAAGTTAGGTTATCGAACTCGTGAGTCCAATGACTAGTTAACATGTGTGACAACTGTTTAGACATATTTGCTGCATAAGAAAGGTTATCATAAGGAACATCAGTTATATAAAGTCCTACAGTAGAATAAATATATCCTAATGTCATTAATTGTTCAACAATATTAAGTTGTTCTTGTACAAGATCAACTCGTTGATTAAGAATCATAAGTCCATTCCAACATTAAGAAATAAAACAAGAATCATTAGAGCAATTTAAGATATTAATAGAATTTAGGTTCGTAGTAAGGAACAAAAATGGAGGAATAACACATACAGGTGTGGGAGTAAGTCTAGGCGTAATGCCTTGTAAAGCAAGAATGTCTCCCTAGCCATCGGAGTAATTAGTAAGCATTTCAGGAGGTTTCAATTAACTTGTTAACATTCAAATGGCACTGAGGGAAAACCCATACTTTCATTGGTAGAAAATATTACAGGGTATTGTCACTGCCTACCGCCCGCGGGGTCAATGATAAAACACACGTACACACACAAACACACACGCACCGCTTATGGGTAGAAGAACGTGCGTTCTCTCTTTATTGCTCTCCCTTGTTGGTCTCTCGCTCGCTTTCTTTCATTGCCGAAAATGAAACAACATATATAGAGCCCCTTGGCCAATCAGAGAGCTATTGGTCAGTCTACGATAAGAACCTGTGCGTACGGCGGGCATGATGTGCAAATCAGGCACATCAGCCAATCAGGACTACCTTCTGAAACCTATTAAGCCAAGCCCCTCTTGGCAAGCTGTCAGGTGCCATCCTGAGCCTAAGCCAGGGTGTGCCTCCGTGGGCTCCCAAAGGCTTTCGCCCCGACAGGGTATACCCTGGAAGTGTTAAAGGTAAAGGATAAGGCCAAGCTTTAAGAATTCCCCACATAAATTGTCCTGTAATTAGTGGGAATAGTAAAAAGAGTATACCTACCTCGCTTACCTCAATCAGAAACACCTTTATCAGATTGGAGAAGCGGCAGTTGTATTATGAATTGCTGAAGAAATCACTGGGCGAGTCAGTCACTCCAGAACCCAAATTGGTGAGGCTTTGTTCTGTGGAAATACATAAACCAAGCCTCGGCCCCAATAAAGTACTGGATCCGGGCCACACCATTGGCCAGTAAGAACATATCTTTGTTGTTGGGCATTCTCAAATACGGGAAAGCAAGTTGGTCCTAACCAAGAGGGTTCCGTTTTACAGGAACATTTCCCAGCGCAGTAATTCTCGTAAGGGGGTGGCGGTGCTGTTGGCTCCACTCTTACTTTAGATTGTGGAGTTTCCACATGAAGGTTTTTGAGCTTAACTTCTAATTTCTCTCCATCTAATTCCTCTTCATTTGAACTTTCCATTTCTGATCTGGCTGATTTTACGGAAGCAGTCTGAACTTTCAGTGGAGTCCCATTTGCTTTCAAAAGTGCCCGAAGGGGAGCCTCCATACAAGCCCATGAAATTTTGGAGCCCATCTTTCTACTATCTACTTCTATTTTCGTCACTCTACCAGTGAACCCTAAGTCCCATTGCTCTACCACGAACCTTAGTCACTTTCAGTGAACCTTAAGTCTCGTCGCTTTACCGCGAACCTTAGTTGCCTCTCGGCAAGCCTCACTTACTTAGGTTAAATTTATGGATCCTCATGTTTTCTTTTTGTTTCCCGGGTTTCAGCACCACTTGCAATGATCACACACACACCGCTTATGGGTGGAAGAACGTTGTTTTTTTTAATTGCCAAAATGCAACAGAATATATAGAGCTCCTTGGCTCAGGGAGCGCTTCACGTGGCAGATACATGATCAGTCTATGATAGGAACTGTGCACGCGGCGAGCATGATGTGCAATAGCCAATCAGGACTGCCTCCTGAAACTTGTTTACAAGCCAAGCCCGTCTTGGTAGCTGCCAGGCGCCATCCTAAGCCTAAGCCAGCGTGTGCCTCCGTGGGCCCCTGGAGGCCTCCGTCCCCGACAAGTTCTGATTTCCGGTTGGATGTTTCTCACATCCCTTGCCTTTATGCTTCCTAGAGCTATGTTCAGGACACACTTTCCCTAGAGTACTAGACTATGCGGATCTAATTTCTTGTCAGATGAACTGGTGTGTACCAGCCTTTAGGCTTTACTCAAAACAGCAGGGACCAGGGGTAGTACCACATGATCCAGTCAATTTGATTTTTATATCTGCTGCCAAGGAAAACACTCTTTTGAGTGAGCAGGGGTGACAAGGTTTGATGTAGCTATTATAGTCCACACAAGAGAATTACAGACCACCATGCTTTTCAAGCCAATTGACAGTCCTTTTTATTAAGCTGGTGACTCAGAGGGACTCAAGCCTAAAAGAATCTCAGTGAAGAAGCTCAGGGGGTACATTGAGGGGACATCAGTGCCAGATGTCCTTGGAATTGCAGGTGCCTGGCCCACACATCCTGGAGCTGTCTTGAGTTTATACATCTGGTTCTATATCTGCAGATGTGGCCAACCCTGGAGGGAGTGGCCTGAAAGGTGCCTAAGCAGGCACCAAATGGAGTCAGGGCCCAATTAGGACAGGATGGTGTTATCTTAGCTATTTCATCCCCCATTTGTTTTTAGGGAACTTCAAATCCTTGATTATGATTAAGGGGTAAATACTGAGTTCTGAGGATGAGGCCCCACTCTAAGTAACAAGGGGACAGCTGAGCCAGCAAGCAGAACATTTTGTCACCCCTGGAAGAATATTTAAAACTTTTCATATTGGAAATGTAAGGGCCAAACAAAAGGGCCATGAAGAACAGGAGGGGGCCAGCACATGGAAGGAGTCAGGATCTTTTCCATGTGTCTATCTCTGACTTATAGAGCTTAATAGGGCACAAGCTGTTACAAGGAGATCATTTTTAAAAATACTTTTATTTGCAAGGAGAGAGAGATAAAAGAGAGACAGAGAGAATGGGCATGCCAGGGCCTCCAGCCACTGCAAATAAACCCAGATGCATGCACCACTTTGTGCACCTGGCTTTACATAGATACTGGGGACTTGAACCCAGGTGATTAGGCTTTGTAGGCAAGTGCCTTAACCACTGAGCCATCTCTCCAGTCCCATAAACAGATAATTTTTAAAAGCATTTATTTGTTTGCAAGCAGAGAGAGATAGAAAAGAGACAGATAGAGAATGGGTGGGCCAGGGCCTCTAGCCACTGCAAATGAACTCCAGATGCATGTGCTACTCTGTGCATATAGCTTTATGTAGGTCCTGGGGAATCAAACCTAGGTCTTTAGGCTTTGCAAGCAAGCACCTTAACTGCTGAGCTATTTCTCCAGCCCCAGCAGATAACCAGGCACAGCAAACACCAATAGGACTGGTGGACATCATGTCCATTTTCCCTGGTATCCTGTGTTGAATTCCTCAGGCTTCTACTATGCATAGACTAGTTAGCTTTCCGAGTGACTAGCAGGGTCTCAGTCTCTTTGTCAGGGGCAAGTGTCCTCGGGATCTTGATCTTGAAGGGACCCATTAGGTCCCTGGTGACTTACAATTGGCTGAGGATTCTGTCTTCTTGACTCTGGTGTGATGAATCTATGGGCCCAATTCCCTAGGGGTGTGAGGCTCCCCTTGTGGAGGAACACCATCAATGGCAGAGAATATTTTAGGGCTGGGATCCAGATTCGCGCTAAACATACCTTAGGGGACAGACTCCAGGATCTGTCCCTTGTAATCTACCTCTTCCTTGCTAGGGCTTTATCCTGATTCCATACATTTAAATCATTCAATTTTGATGTTGGCCTTCTTAGACACACGCCCTTCACCTAATGTAGATTGTGTTTGGTCTAACTTTAAAGGTCCCCATAACCTTTACCAGCTGTAAGTGAACAGAGGAAACATTTCTATTGTAATCAGACATAGCAAGGAGAGATTAGACCAATACAAATCAATAACTATCAGTAAACATAACCAGTGAGGGCAATTTCTGGATTTTTTATTTAAAGGCAAACAGTGCTGACTAATGAGGGTCAGGCAGAGGCAGAAGAAGGATGAGTTAATGTAAGACCATAATATGTCAGCCAGCATGAGACAGGGAAGCCTGTGAGTCTGAATCTTTGTTGATATTATAATATTTTATGGTTATATTCTCTTACTGGGTGTTTAAAGACCATGCAGGCAGCCAAATTACACATCTGATTAGCAAGACAGATTTAAAGTACAGAACATATCTGGTAAAAAAAAAATAAAAAATAAAAACAAAAAAAACAAAAAACCAGATCTGATTAGAGAATGACACAAAAATTTAAAGTTATTCTGGTTAATGTTTAAGTTTCAAGCTGCGTGTGCTGGTGCATACCTTCAATCTGAGCACTCAGGGAGCAAAGGTAGGAGGATTACCATGAGTTTGAGGCCAGCTTGAGACTCCATAGTGAATTCCAGGTCATGTTGGGCTAGAGTGAGACCATCCATACCTTGAAACACCAAAATAAATAATTTTTTAAAATTTAAGTTTAGTTGTCAGATGACAGTGTAAGCCATATCTGAAACATAGACAGCAAACACATTCTGTCTTATAAGTATCTGTTAGTTTCTAGTACAGGCAAAGCAGTTAGAAGCCTTGGAAATATTTTATCAATAACTTTAAATTAATTGATCTGATTCAGAAATTGTATGTCAGGAAGACAAGACTATCACTGCCCAGCCGCCCGCGGAGGACAGTGATCATATAAATACACACACACACACACCCCGCTTGTAGGTTGATGAAGGTGTGCTGTTTATTGCGGGGAACGAGGCAGTATATATAGAGCTTCCTGGCCAATCAGGGAGCTAATGGTAAGAACCTGTGGTCATGATGTGCAAATAGTCTAATCAGGACTACCTCCTGAAACTCATTAAGCCAAGCCCCTCTTGGCAGACGGTCAGGTGCCGTCCAAGACTAAGCCAGGGTGTGCCTCCAAAGGCCCCCAAAGGCTTTCGCCCCTGACA